>APFE030238764.1:16968-48745 GCA_000404065.3 Pinus taeda
CTAGAAATATATCCTCTTCAAGCTCTGTTAGCTGCACGAGCCTCTCCTCCAAGGCTCTGCGATCCGCCATTACTGCAAAATCTGCTATGCGCAGACTAGGTATAATGTACTCCATCGACATCAGAGCTTCTAAGCCATAAACCAGTCTAAATGGCATTTGTCCAGTTAGCTTCTTGCAAGTCATTCTATAAGCCCATAGCATCGCGAGCATGCGCACACCCCAATTTTTTCTTTGAGCATTGCAAACCTTTGTTAGCACGCTATACAATATTTTATTAAATGCCTTCACGTCCCATTAGCTTGCGGATGATACAGCGTGCTCTTTTAATGGTAAACCTGAAATTCCTCTTTCATCGCGCTAATCGTCTCATTAAGAAAATGTGGACTGCGATTGCTCATTAAAATTTTTGGATAGCCAAACCTTGTCAGTACATACTCAAAGATAAATTTTGCTATTGTCGCGCTTGTACAATCCTTCACAGGATGTGCCTCCGCCCATCTGGTTAAGTACTCAGTCACAATGGTGATGTATCGCAGACCCGTCTTCTTTCATGGAGGCTGAATTGGTGCCACAAAGTCAATCTTCCTCTCCTCAAAGATATCTGTGGATTCAATGGCATATCATCCTTGTGCGAGGGTCTACCAGCCCTTTTTCATGCATCGCATGCCCTACAATACGCTTTTGAATCCTTATGCAAGGTCATCCACCACAACCCAATGTGTAGAATATTCTGCACTATTGCTTTTCCTACATAATGACCTCCCACAACTCTGCCATGAGCCTCAGCAAGGATGTTGTTTCGTTCAAACTCTAGCACATAACTTCACAATATTTCATTTGGTCCCATTTTGTACAAGTGCCCTACAATGACAGAAAAGTATGTCGCACGCACCACCAGTTCCTTCTTCTGTTGGCTTGTATATCCTTTTGGGGCCATACCTGTCATCAGGAGGTGTATAATATCTTCAAAGTGGTTGTCCGCGACATGCACTACAAAGAGCTACGTGCCAGGCAGTCCTTCCTCCAAATTAGTAGGCTCTTCTCCAGTTTCAATGTGCGACATATGTTTCGGTCCTACATTCAATCGTCTTGGTTTCACAATGACTTTAACATCATATTCTTGGAACAACAATAGCCACCTGCATATCTTTCCCCTAACACAAGCTTGTTGACCAAGTATTTCAATGTAGAATGGTCTGTATACATCTTAAAATGTCCGCCCAACAGATAATGCCTAAACTTTTGTAGCACATACACCATAGCTAATCCTTCGTGCTCTGTCGTGGAATAATTTTTCTCAGCTTTGGGCAACTTCCTACCTGCGAATGCTATAGGGTGATCTGAGTCCCCTTCACCGGCCTGTGTCAGCACTACTCCCAATGCAATACATGACGCGTCCACATGCATATAAAATTCCTTCTTCCAATCTAGGAATACTAGGTGGGTGCATTGACCATTTTCTCCTTTAGCACATCCAACATCTTCTGGCATTATTCATTCCAACAAAACATAACTTCCTTCTTTAGCAGTTTTTCCATCGGCGCGGTGATCTGGGCATGGCTCTTGATGAATTTCCTAAAGTATCTTGTATGCCCCAACATTGCGCGTAGCTGTTTCACACTCCTTGGCACCTCCAAATTGATTATGACCACAATATTCGCAGGGTCTACCATCAAGCCTTGTCTGCATACCACATGACCTAGTAAGATCCCAAAAGGGACACAGAAAAAAACATTTATTTAGATTTAGTGTGATCTGGTACCTCCAACATGTATCCAGCATCAAGCGCGGACTTGCCACATGGCACTTTACCATTCTAAACATTGTCTAATCATCAAAGTATACCTCCAGAAAATTGTGAATGAAATCCTTGAACGACACGATGACTACGCGCAAAAAGATCGTCAGCGCATTCTTCAGCCCAAAAGGCATCACCTATACTGGAAGCATCCCCATTCAGTCGTGAAGGTCATCTTACTTCTATCCTTTGGCATGATCTTGATCTGATGGTACCTAGAGAACCCATCAGTGAACGAATATGCTTCTTGGCCACCAACATTGTCGAAGACCTCATCGGCGAATGGAGTTGGGAAGGGATCATGCACGTAGGCATCATTCAACTTCCTGAGATCTACGCATATCCTTGTTTCTTCATTCTACTTCTTTTCTTTAACTACTATTGGTCTCACCCAATCGTATTCCTCCACCGGTTCAATAATACCTGTCGCGATCCTATTATCTAACTCTAAGAGGAAACTTTCTTTGTACTTTAGATTGAGGCGGTAAGGTCTTTTCTTCATGGGTTCCGCGTCTAGTTTTAGGGCGATCTTCATGACACCCAGGTTCCTTATTATCCCTTTCAAATTTGAAAAATTCATGGGAAATAGATTCTGATATTCACGGAGTAGTTCAGCGACCTTATCTATTGTAGTGTCATCCCAGTAGTCCCCAATATTTACAAACTTCGGCTCTGCCTCCGTGCCAATGTTCACCTATCTGGTTTTGAGCGGCTCAGTTATGTGTGGTTTCTCTAATTGTGGTCCTTCAACTTCATGGTGACCTTCAGTCTCTGGAATATTAATCTTCCTTGGGTCTTCTTCTTCTTCTTCCATTGTTACATTGTAGCACTCCAGCACATGGCTCAGTTGGATAGTCCAATTAGGTTGAATCAAATATACAGGATCCTGTGGTATCCTGAAAATTGTTGCCATAACCTCCTACAATTATTTCAAATCCATCCTCAAAGTTGAATGTCATAAAAAATCCTTGGTGCAAAACATCCCATTCTTCATTGCCATGGTGGAGTTCCATATCCAAGTACCAATTCATCGGTATAACATCCAAGGTATGACAAAACAGATGGACCCACTCTGGTTGAGGCTTCGCTCCATACACTTCAGTCCATTTAGCCAAATGGTCATGTGCATCATTTCTCCCATCATATTTTTCTGTTAGCCATACTTGTGGGTGACCAATCCACAATCTCATCATTTTTTTGTATATGTGCCAATCATCAAAATTGTCCTTTTGAGTGCCCCACCATCTCGCAGGTGTAGCGCACAGTGCCTAGTCCAAGGCCTTGAAGTGATGTTTCTCTTGAAATTCTCTCTCAAATGCATCCAAAAAGTGATCAACATTAGTTAAACCATCATAGTAAGGCAGATTTCTTACCTCTCATGATACACAGCACAATGACTTGGTCATCATATTACAGCGCAACATAGATACTTCATGCAGTCGATTCTGCCAATGCTCCAATTCTTCATCTGAATTTGATGTGAAAGAACTTTTGCGGTCCCATGAAATACGTCCATCTACTATCGGATTCACCAAATCCTGATCTCACGCCGTTATCTTGTAAATCTGGTCCAAATCGTCATCACTTTCATAATCGCGGACTAGTTCAATATAGCACAGTACTTCTACAGGGTCTAGTGGCACCACTACTCGGAGCTATTTCTTCTCAAATATCATCTTTCGCTTCTTCAGATTAATTACCCCATTCATGTAAGTGGCCCAATCAATCCCAAGGAGCGTGGCATAGGGATTGTTGTCATTCATAATCTCTATCACTTCAAAATTAGCTAGTGCGCTCGTGCCTTCAATATCAATTGTTACCCCTTGCAACCTTCTCATTGGGATGATTTTCTGTTGATTCTCCATCCTTAACTGAATCAGAGACCACTGTAGCACAGGTCTCCCCATTCTTTCCTATGTTTGTTTCAGCAAAATGTTCATGTCGGATCCTAGGTCCAAGATAACTTGGTCCATTTCGTATTCTCCTATCTGCGTGGTGAGTCTCATCTCACGTCCAGTTCTTCCCTTATGCTTACCAAGATTTCTAACTACGCAGTCCATCAATAGTGTTTTCCTTGCCAGCGAACCTATTGATCAACTCTTGCAGTCCCTTCACAACCTTGCTATCATGTAGCAGTTTCATGCAGGTCTCCAAGAACATGGTAATCATGGACAGGTCCATTTCTTCAGCCAGATTCTCTTGACTCCCTGAGGTAGAGGCCTCAGCGAAACTTTTCTTTGCTTCCATAAATATTTATTTTGCACATTCTAAATCAAACCCGATCATCTTTTATGGTGCTTTGTAGACCCACTCACCTTCTTCAGGCTACTTCCCCTTATCCTCACCAGTCGTCGCTCCACTTTGTAGCACAATGAGCATGTTTGATCACTGGAGGAAGGCTGCAAAGACTGACACTAACATTGGCTCCAATGGGGATGGTAGCTCCTTAGAGGTGCCAAGAATGGCAGATCTTTGGGAGAGCAGACCAGTGCCTTATCCATTGGGAAATGGAGTCAAAAACTCAAGTGGAAATGCATGATTGAAAATTGATGACTTGACAACACAAATTGACTCTCACTCAACTAAAAACTAACTCAATACTTAAACACAACCGACAAACTGGAAAAGATGCTCAAAATGAAGCTTATTCAATACAACCTACTCTAGTTGTTCCATTCATCACCTGATCAAGTGAAATGAAACAACCAATGCAACCAAGTAAGTATTCCGGTTGTTGTTTGAATTCTCTACAAGTGCTCGCTTATGAACAACAAGAGAGAACTATTGAAAGGCAACTCCCATGAAAATTTGGCAACAGATCCGTTGAATACTATGGATTCTCTATCCGCCTCCAAAAACACTGCATAAGGATCTCAAAATTCATGCACACTGGGACTTAGCTCATCCAATGGATTACTTCTCTTCTCTTCATACCATAAATGCAAACTTTGATCTGAGCTTTGTGATGAGATTTTTGCTGAAAATAACAAAGAAACTAGCTGTCGGATCAAGTTTTTATCAATACTTTTGTCAAGTTCACAGATAGGAGAAGGACTTTGACTGTAGACATCATCCAACACATAAGCTATTGGATCATGAAAAACTCAAAAAGACTGCTGCAACCCATTCTCTATTGGTTTCGATGAGATTCCATGATTTCCTACAGGCTGCTCATTTGAAGATATACTGTGCAATTTACCGTTCAAAAACTGAAATGATTCAAAACAAAATGGTATAGAATCATCTTGTATCATTTGATCATATGTGCCAGCTTCCATGTCTTCATCTGCAACTTGAAAATCAATGGCATTCGGGGGCTGCAAATTTGGATATGAGAAGACTTGAACAAGTTTTCATTGCCCTCAAGATGGTCCAAATCAAGACTTGTCGACAATTGATTTCTGATTGCATTAATGTTGTCTCTGATGAACTTAAACGAAGCAAAACAAAAAGGCAAATATCCTTCACTTACTTCAAAATTTGTTGCACTTTCCTCGTCACTGTCATAGTTGATATGCATCAGATGATCACTGCATTCGAGTTGCTGAAAATGAACTTCTTCCTCTCACAAACTAGTTGTTGATTCATCTGCAAGATTAGCTTATGTTTGGATAACATAATCATCATCATACTGATCAAAATGAGGCAAATCATCAGTATAGAACACATCATCAAGCATACATGTCATATCAACAGATCTCTCTTCTCCAATATGATCTACAAAACAATCATTATCATATTTATGACAATTGGGATAAGAAAGAAAATATTTTGGATCAGCAACTGGTTCTTCTCCAATCAGCGATCCATGGCCTTGAACATCATAATCATTCCTTGCGGTGATATTTTGCATCATCTCTTCCACTGCACTTACCAAAATGTCGAGATTTACCTCTAGAGATGTCGATTCCTTTGGATCTGTGTTTTTCATCTCTTCTTCCTTCAACTTTGCCCTTCGGATCAACAAATGAGCCTCTACATCTACTGCATTGTTCTGAATCTCTTCAAGTGTTGCAAGGTTCATTTCTCTCAGCTGAAACTCCATTTCCGGATCAAAGGCACCCGGGTAGTGCAAGAGAGCGGATCTAGGAGGAGGTCTTATATTAACAGGCATCGAATAATAAACTTGGTTAAATCTGGTAGAAAATTGTTGTACTGTCTCCCCTGGAAATCTTTTCAATTGATTATACTCTTCTATAATCAAGAAAGGGTTTTGTCTTACCACCCACCTGTCGAGGAAAACTTTGATGAACTGCTGGAAATATGAGATGCTCGCGTCAGGTAGGGTTTTGAACCAACTCTTGACTTTGCCTTGCAAAGAAAGAGAAAAAATCCTTATACTGACATCTTCTTCATTAACTTCAAAAAGGTCAAGAAAGGACTCAAAATTCAATACATGTCTCTCAGCAGTGATATTGTCGCGTTCACCATCAAATCTTGGTAGATATAGATCATGATTTTTAAGGAAAGTATGGGATATAGGAGGTAAAATCAGAGGCTTGTATCGATCTGGAATTTTACAAGGTAGAGGGGTATGTACAGAAGGTATAGAATCATTCTTGGTCTCTTGGGCCTCATCAATTTGAATACGGTCATCACAAGATTCAGAAGAAGGGTCTTGATCAAGCTCCAAGGCATGCAAATCTTTGGTATTCACAATCTTCAAAGGGAAGGAATCAAATGCAGGCCGAGGATCTCTTCTCAAACACAGTACACTTTGCAAAGCCTTCTTGACATTCTCGGGAAAAGAGAAGAAATAATTTATAATGAAGAACAACATGTCTTGGATGAAATTCCAACTTGAATACCTGATCTTTCCATATTGTCCTTCCATGTTTTTGCTGATCAGGTTCATCCTCCAGTGGAGTCTTTGGATCTGATCTCGAAAATGATTTGGAATTGCCAGGTGAATGATTTCAGCCTTGCTATGTCTGATCGTTGTCCACCATCAACAATCAGATCTGAAGTTGATACATGTACTAGGGTGATCGTTTAGATCAGATGTTCAGTTTATAAACTAGACCAGAGATTGATTGAAGCAACTTTCATCTACTTTTGCTAATGCAAAGCAAGATCGTTTCGAAGGCTACCTGGCTAACTTCAGGCTCCATCTGTAGTCTACAAAGCCAAACAATGAAAATAAAATTTCTTCCCCAGTATGGTCGCCACTATGTTAGTACCTAGATTTACCTCAGGTTGAAAAGGTAGGATCCAGGGCCAACATCAAACCACTCTCAGCCTGGTAGCTAGCCCTACCAAGTTAGGAGAGGGCTCTCTCCGAGTCTATCTTAGCAAATTATATTCACTAAAGGCTTGATATGACTGATTTAATTATTGATTTTAGGCTAGGTATACATGCACAAGAGGTTTTCGAATGAATTGATGAGTTGTTGGCTCAGATGAGAAAGCAAATTTTGGGTGCGAGGAATGAGGCACAGTCCTGCAGGGAAATCGATGGGGCAAGGTAGGTAATTGAATTTGGCAGTCTAAATCAAATGAGATGGATGGATTCAGATAGAGGAGGAGTTGAAGAGGGCAAGAAAAACCATGGATCCTCTCCAAACAGTGGAAAACATCAAAAGACTAAAGCAAACTTCAAGTAGAGCATTGCAATTCTCAATGTATTCTACTCACTCTTGTTTGTTTAGCTGAGAAGAAATAAAGAGAAATGATACATATAGCACATGACTAAATTCACAAAGACATAAGAGAGCACTATACCAAAACAAATTCCACAGGGATCCCAAAGAGTGCTGCAAACCCTGGTCTCAATTCCTTAGCCAAAATGCTGATATGAGTGTACAATGAAGCTCAAGGCTTTCTCAAGAGTCCAACCATGCTAATGACTGAAAAAACACATAATATAGACAAAGCATAGCTCATCCTAGCCTCTAGGGGTCGAACTCTCATGTTTAGGAACTGATCCAACTGATTCTAAACAAGGAACTAGAAATCAGGCAATGAAACAGCATGCCTCTAGAAAGAAGGGAACTGATTCATTCAGTTTCAAACAACTTTTTAACTGATGAATCTACCTAACCAAGTGAAAATTTGACATATTTACATCATGATCCATCAATATACATGAAATTACATCACAGTTTGACATTAAGAAAGTGAAAAAGTCAAACTGGCCAAAATTGGGCGAAAAACAGAGCAATACTTGGTCAAACTGGCAATTTTTCCTCTATACGTCGGGCCTGATTCTCTATGCGTAGCGCCTGTTTGGACCCACTTTTGAAGGCCATCCTGGTGTCCAAATTAGCTTGAAGTGTGCTTGTTGGAAAGGTCTACCTGTATACTTTCCAACCAAAATGGAATTTTTCAATTGGCCTCCATTTGCCCCTCCAAAACGCAGTTCTCCCAACACTACTTCCTGTGTGTCAAAATGGGGGCAGTAAGGTCATTTTTTGAGTGTTTTTAACCTTTTTGAGGGCTCAAAACCTGTCCAAATTTCTTGGTCATGGGTAGGCAACCATATTTTTCCATGCCAAATCCAAAAATGTTGAGTTTTTGTGATTTGGAGCCCCCTAGCAAAAGCGAGTGCCACATGGCGCGACGCGTAGGGCAGAAAATTCTGTGTTTTAGTCCAAAGATTTCAAAAATGCAAAAAATGTCCCAAATTTTTTAAAATTTGGGCTGAGTCTTCTCTATCAAGAGCTATGTTGGGCAAAGGAAGCCTCAGCCAAGATCTGAAGTTTATCTTGCGCTTTTTTCCTTCTCGTTCTCTTCTTCAATTTCGCCTTCAAGCTCCTGATTCTAGCTTGGCACACCATATTCCTTGACATGTAATGAAAATCCATATGTCTCAACAATTTTTTCTCCTTATTTGCTTTCTCCAAAAATCTCTCTAAGTGGATGTTGGCTCTTTCAAGCCATGACTCCCAATCAACATTTACCTCTTGCTCAAGTGAAGTGAGCTCCACCCTCCTCCTTTAGGGCAGCTTTGGCGATTTTTCTTTATGTTTTTTCCACCTCTATGAGGCCTCCTGGGTGCATGTACTTATGTTGGCGAATCACTGTGGTTCTCCTCCTCATACCCATATGAAGAATCAGATGCCATCACTGCTAGTGAATAAACTGTCTTGGAGCTGCCTTAAGGAGAAATAAGTGAGCTGTGATATGTTTGACTTTTGCCACCAAGGGAAAACAGTGATATAGAGGACTGTAGGAGGGAGAAAAGAGTGAGGGATTTGAGGGATTGTTGGGATAGGGTTTATTTAGGGAGATAGGGAATTAGGGAATGATTTAGGTGTTTTTTATATGGACTAGGTTTTGGGATTTTGGGAAATAAGAATTGGGGGTATGGGATTAGTGAATTTAGGGGGTATGATTTTGGGGAATAGGGAAAACAATGGAAATATGGATTGAGGAAGTGATGAGGTGAGGGGATATTTGGAGGAAAACAATCAATATAAAACCCTAGCAGCAATATCCTTTTCAAATTTTGAAGAGATAGGGTTTTCTTTCCTTTGAACACTCACCATGCCACAAGCACCATCAAACAAACACCAACATGGGATAAAAAACTATGATAGAAGCTTCAACCTACTTGTATCAAGACAAATCCACGCGTTTTGGGTGATTTGATGAAGTTTTTGAGAAAATCAAGCTTCACAGCTCTATGCGCTGCGCCTTCTCTATGCACCATGCCCGTGTAAATTTACACTGCAGAGCACTGCCCAATGTGCCACGCCTATTTGTAAGCGCGCCACCTGCCCAATGCATCATGATTTTTCCAGAAGACTTTTGGAGGCCTTCCCGATGTCCGAATTGGTCATGGGATAGATTGTTGGAATGGTCTTTGAGTATAATTTCCAACCCAACTAGAATTTTTCAATTTGGAGTTTATTTGCCCTATCAAAACTCAAATCTCCCAATACTAGTCAAAAATGTGCCAAATGAGGCTGCCTCAAGGCACAGTGCTATTGCAGTCAACTTTTTAAGGTGTTCCTCAACTCCACATTGAGCTCATGATAACTCATTGGAAATCTCTTTATGTATAGTTATCATTGGACTCATCAATCAAGTCATTTGGCCAACCAAGCTAGGAGAAACCTTGATTTTCCCAAGGTCACATCAGAGGTGCATCAATTCTCTCAAGGCAACTATATTTTGACATTTCTCTAAAACCATGACACTTGTGTAAAAAGTGAAGGAGGTGTTTCTTCCTTCACCTATTTTGGACAAAAACCTCTCTTAGGTTTCCCAAATTCATCTTGTATTGCTCAGAAACATCATTTGAGTAAAACCTACCCCGATGTGTGGAACAGGGGATTTGTCAAAATGAAGCAAAATGAAGGGGATAAGGGGCTTATAAATTTGAATTATTCTCATCATGTCCTATTAATTTACAAAATTCACAATATAGGTTCCTTGGAGTCTGAGTGAAGGATGGCAGCTAGTTCGAGGAGCCGAGGTGACAAGCTCGAGGGCATAGCAGGGTCATAGGCCGGGTCAGAGGGTCGGCTGGTCCACGGCCTAGGGCCCATCAGCGAACGGGAGTGGTAGGCAACGGAGGCCCACCTGAAAACGGGATCGGGTTCGACGGTGGCTTCTGGATCCGGTGGTTGCGTCAAGCGGCAGGGCAGGTGGAGGTCGAAGTACAGCATCAAGGCGACAGCTGGAAGTCACCAGGGTAAAACATTGTAAAAAGAATTTACCAAAGCAAGAAGGTGTCTGATATACTGGCTGACAGCGTTTTCTCACCGATCTTCAACAACCTGTGACCGGTCGTAACCATGGTTAACTCTAACGAATATATCGACCTTGACCCTGCTCTGGAGGACATCCTCTCCGTTTGGGGGAAAGACCCTACTGCACAAAATATCGAGCGTTATTTTGGATCGTCTGAAACCCTTGTTTCAGCTCCCTTTTTTCCGGATACGTAGAATACTAGCTTGCAACTCTTTCATCAGTCAAAGAAATCGGAAGAAAGTGATCTGCGTCACCAATTTGTTGAGGATCAGCAGCTATCCATCAAGTAGAGCGACGCCGAGGCTCATGCAGGCATTCGAAGTAACAAAGACAAACCCACATCCCGCGGCCCAGTTCTCTCTGGAGGGCTAGAAGATATAGTGATCCTGGGCTCAAGCATTGGAGAAAAGGACTGGGAAGTTTTTTTGGAAGACCCGCAACAGTTACCAGAACCTCCATTGGCAAAGACCAAGGAAACCCTAACCAGGAAGGCGAGTGGAAGGAGTAGGGTTTCGAGGGTTCCCTGAACCCACAAGAAATCAGCATCGGCATAGATCTGGGGGCTTAGGTAACAAATATTCCTTTTACTGTGTCTTTTATCCATTCTGAAGGGAACTTGGTTCCGGCCTCATAGGGAACAAGACCCCCTCCCCTGTCAATCGACCCGGAACAACAAGACATAACAGAGATCAATGAGGATCTAAGAGCTGAGGATTCATGAGCTCGAAAAAAGGGTGAGAAAAGGAAAAAACAGTGGTCGATCAATGCACAGGACATAGAAGGGAATTTGGTGTTGGGTATGGACGTTCAGATAGATGAGGCTATGGAGATGGCGGAATGCACATTGGTAGGTAGGGTGAGGGGGAAAAAATTCTCCTCCACTTTCATCCACTCCTGGGGGGAACGGAACTGGCAATCGAACCTTATCAGAGGATTCTCGGTATCGATCCTTACCAAAGGTTGGTTTATGGTGTGCTTCGAGCATAAAGAAGTTGCAGACTGGGTCGTCAACAGAAATTGGGCTTTCAGGAACATTCTGGTTCTCTTCAAAAAGTGGAGTCCCCTGTTCGATGTTATTCATGAGAAGACTGACGCCTTTCCAGTATGGGTAAGGGTTCCAGTGCTTCCACCATTTCTTTGGGTCGAGTCGATCTTCAAAGCTATCGGGAACAGGCTAGGCACCTTTCTGGAAGCTGACATGACCTTCCTGCAAACCCATAACAAGGAAATGGCAAGGATTCTAGTCAGTTTAAATCCGAGCAGAGGGCTAGCCAAGAAAATAAACCTACAGTATAAAGACTTTGTTTTCGAACGGATCCTGGATTATGAACACCTTCCCTTCCGGTGTCACAGATGTCATGTTTACGGTCATTTAGCCAAGGATTGTCCATTGGGTAGAAGGCGGAGAATATTTCAGAGAACTATGGCTCATATGGAGACGGAACCTCACCCAAACCTTGCACCTTCGGGAATCTCGAATGCCGCCTCTCAGATGGAAAAAGAGATGGAACCAGCACCTCAGCAGGAGCTTCAGTCACCGAAGGATGCATCCCTGGATCCTCCTTCCAGAATGGAAGTAGAAGCAATCGAGCTCGGGAATGCAAATCTTGTCCTGGAGCCCATCGAAGAAGATACAGTTGTTCAAAGCCCCATTTTCGGCGAGGACTCCAAGGGTATGAGTCTAGATCCTCTAACCTCTCCTAATCTCATTTCTGATTCCTATGTTAAATGTCTGGTTCCTGATTCTATAAATTGCATGCCTGATATCATTGTCTCAAATGGAAACTTTGATGGGAAAAATGTAGAATCATGCATTGAAATCATCTTGGCTGTTATTCCCTCCCTAGTTCTGAATCGTCAAGGGTGTTCTTCTAAGCCTCCTCCTCTGGTCCCTCTCCCCTCCTACCCCTATAACCTTAGATCATTGGACCACAAATCTGATTCTCTAGTTTCGGTGGGCGGTATAGACCAATCCCTCCCCCAGAGCCAGACTAGGAAGAAAAGGGGTAGAAAATCCAGCCTTTCCATGGCCCAAGTAAAAGCTAAACATGATGTAGCAGATGGGAAGCAACTGCCGATCCCTGGGGAACTTAGAGCAGTGCAAGGCCCCGAAAAGGTTCCAAATGATCCTTACATCATGGAACTGCAGGGGTTTAGCCAGTAAACCCAAAAAATTGGCCCTCAGGGAGATGGTGTTGAACTCCAAAGCGGACATTCTCCTACTTCAGGAGACCCTGGGGAATGGAATTGAAGTCGAATCGGCTCTTTCCGCCCTCCCTCCAGATTGGAAATTCTCAGCAGTTGACTCTTCGGATCACTCCGGAGGGTTGGCCGTTGGATACAGAGAAGGGCGAATCAAGATCAAGAATCAATGGGGTATGAAACTGGTGATGGGAATGGAAATTCAATCCCCAGATTTTGATTTTCCAATAACAATTCTAAACATCTATGGCCCTTGTCAGGGAAGGATGCCTTTCTGGAATGACTTAATGGCAAATTCAACAGCGAAGAACAATCTATTGGTGTTGGGAGGAGATCTTAACTTTTCCCTAGGAAGAGCGGAGACCTGGGGACCCTCGGCTAGGGAGGATTCCTAAACAGATTTCTTCCAAAATCTCCTCACTTCAAATAAATTGATTGATGTAAACCTCATCAAGCTGAAGCCAACTTGGAGGAATCGCCGTGTAGGAGAAGCAAGGGTGGCAAAAAGGCTTGATCGATTTCTCATAAATGAGGACCTGTCCACTCTGATTCCAATTTTCCGGCAATGGGTCGAAGAGGGGGGGCCTTCAGATCACTCTCCAATTTTCTTGGACCTCTCAAAATCTCCACCCAAGCCACCAGCGCCTTTCAAGTTTAATGCCACATGGCTGCAAGAATCCTCCTATAATCTGCTTTTCAAGGAAACATGGATTCACCCTGACAGTCGAGCTGCTGAGGATAGAGGATTTTTGTTTATGGAAAATCTCAAAAGATTGAAGAAAGCAACAATTTCATGGGCGAAGGACAGGAAGGCAAAAAAGAATGAGGAATTTAACCGGATCAGTGAGGAGCTTCTAAAGCTGGAGAGTATAGAGGGGGATGGATATGTGACTCAGGAATCAAAAGACAAAATCATTCATCTTGGGAAGCTCAAAAATCAAATCATGTTGGCTAAAGAGGAGGAATGAAGGCTCAAGAGCAGAGCCATCTGGCTCAAAGTTGGGGACGAAAATTCAAAAAAAATTCATAATTATGCAAAAGGGAGAAAGAGTGCAAATACCATCTGGAGTCTAAAAAATGGTGAAGGAAGGGAAGCAAAGACCTTTGAAGCTCTGTCAACTCTCGGGCAAAGTCACTTTCAAAATCAATTTGCAGACCAAGGTGAGGCCACCATCGCAGAGGTCATTAGAACAGCTCAGTGTTTCCCCAGATTTGTAGAATAGGAAGAAGCAGAGGAGGTGATGACCCCTGTTACAAAAGAGGAAGTGGAGGGAGTCATCAAATCTATGGCAAAAGAAAAAAGCCCTGGGCCTGATGGCTGGGCCATTGAACTCTTTCTCCACTTTTTTGATCTGATTGGTGAAGAACTAACTGAAGTTGTTGAAGAGACTAGGATAAAAGGAGAGTTCTACAGTCCCTTCAACGCTACTTTTATTGCACTCATCCCAAAGAAGGAATCCCCTGAATCTTTTGAAGACTTCAGACCTATTTCCTTATGCAATAGTATATACAAAATAATTGCTAAAGTGATTGCGCTCAGAATTAAACCAATTTTGTCAAAGCACATCTCTTCTGAGCAATTTGGGTTTCTAAATGGATGACAAATCCATGAAGCCATAGGTGTGGCTCAGGAGGTTCTTCATAGTGTAAAACAGCAGAATAAGAAGGGTGTTGTTCTAAAAATTGATTTATCAAAAGCCTTTGACAGAATAAATTGGATATATATATGTCTGCTCTTGACTCACCTGGGTTTCAAAGTAGACTTCATCAGCTGGATAATGGGCTGCATCACAAACGTCAGCTATGCAATTCTCATAAACGGTGAAGCCACTCCATTCTTCAAAGGACAGAGGGGATTGAGGTAAGGTCAGAGGTATAGAAGTAGCAGTAAACCTGAATATATCACATCTTCTTTTTGTAGATGATATACTGGTTTTCAAAAATGGTGCTTCTAATGAAATAGCAGATTAAGGAGCATCTTTGACCTGTTTTTGAAAGCCACCAGAATGCAGATAAACTCCAGGAAATACCAATTAATTGTGGAAGGACTAAATAGTCATGATAGAGCTCAAATTCTTTCCCTTTTTCTTTTGAATTAAGCATCATGCAATCCCCCTTCAAGTACTTAGGCTTCTAGCTGAAACCCAATGCTTATAAGAAAGAGGACTGGAACTGGTTGATTGCAAAACTAGAAGCCAAAATATCCCACTGGAGTTTGAAATGGCTTTCCAGAGCAGGGAGGTTGACTCTAATAAAATCAGTGCTCCTGGCCATCCCAGTCTACTGGGCAACGCTGACTTGGGTTCCTAAAGGTACTATAGAGAAAATCAGAAGCATTTGTAGCAAATTCCTCTGGGCTGGATCTAAAGAAAACATTGTTTCTTCCTTGGGTTGCCTGGGAGAAAGTGGCAAGGGCTAAAGACTGGGGAGGATAGGGGATAAAAAGCCTCCCAGAATTCAGCCTCTCCCTGGCAGCTAAATCAAGTTGGAGACTTATTAAGTTGGAAAACCTTTGGACAAGAGTGATCAAAAGGAAATATATTGATCCGGTGCCTTTAGAAGACTGGATTAGGAACCCAGCAAAGACTAAAAAGAATGCCTCAGTGATATGGAAAGCAATGATGGAGTCTTTTAGAGTGATTGAGCAAGGGCTAGCATGGAAAATCGGAAATGGGCGGAATGTGAAGATAGGGAAGGACCCATGGGTCGGATGCAATGGGAATTATGCCCTATCCCCTGGTTTAACTCAGCACTTAGAAAGCAGAGGCATTCATTATTTGTATCAGGTGGAAAAAATTGGTCACTCAACCATTTGGGGACAGGCTTGGAAAGACGGAGAAGATCTGTAATTAGAGCAAGGCTGGAGGAATGAATGGAACACCTATACTCAGGAACTTGTTAGATCACATGCCAGACTGAAAGACAGCTCAGACAAACTCATTTGGGCCCATGCATACACTGAAGATTACTCCCCAAAAAGTGGCTACAAATTCCTTATGTCTAGGAAAGGATGGGACCCTCCCGAATGGTGGTCGAGGCACCTATGGAAGCTCAAATGCCTCCTAAGGCAAAATTACTTTTTTGGTGCATCCTAAGAAGAAAAATCCCAACCTGGGACATCTTGCGGTCAAGATATTTGCATGGCCCAGGGAGATGCACATTATGCAAATCAGAAGCTGAATCCATCAACCACTTGTTCCTAAACTGCCAAGAAACGAAAAAGATTTGGGGGGAGGCAGGAAAACTGTTAAATAAAAGGGTCGACTGGGCTGGTGGAAATTTGACCGAGGCATGGTCTAACTAGTGGCAACAACATCCTGAAGGAAATATGCGGAATCTCCCCCTGATTATCAGTTGGGGGGTTTGGATAGCCAGGAATAAAAGCATCTTTCAGGACAAGGAAATCCCGCTGGTAGTTACGGCAACCCTTAGTGTCTCTATCTTCTCCAGCATCCTTGAACCAGAAGAGAAATCTCCTACAAGACAAATCAATGAAATTCAAATAAAAGAGAGCATTCCTTGGGCTTTTTTTGATCGGGCTTCATAGAAAAACAAGGCAGGTGTTGGTTTAGTCATCCACGAAAACTCAGAACAGCTCATAAAAGCCTCGGTTGGTTTAGGGTCTGGCACCAACAACTTCGCGGAATTATCGGCGCTGAAACTTCTCTTATGCTGGCTCATTCAGAGGAACACTCCCACAATTCATATCTTTGGAGACTCACTAAATTTCATCAAATGGGTTAATGGTCATAGTATATGCAAAAATCAATCTTTAAAACTTCTGTTGGATGAAATTCAGGTTCTAAAACTTTATTTTTATTGTTTTTCCATATGTCACATCTACAGGGAACTCAATGACTCAACCGACCACCTTTCTAAAGAAGGTATACAACAAGATATGGGCAGTTGGAAAATAGTACAGGTAAATCATGGACAGACTAGCTCTATAGATCAGCCGCCTTATCTCCAGCATTTTTGACTGTTTTTTCTCAGCATATATTTACAAAAATTTATAGCTATTCTCTTAATATATTTTTGTTTGTATCATCGGATGTAGAAGAAACTGAAAACACTGCTCAAATTTTTGTAAGGGTTATTTTCCTCTTTCGAGGAGACCCACATGTTCGGATGGCTTAAGGTTGTTCCGGAAGGACTATCACGGGCCATGGTTGTACAGCTCAGAAAGGGATTTCTCTCCCAATGACCTGTTGATTTTTTGCTGAAAGTAGGACAGATTTTGTTTTGACAACAAAACAGCCTTACAATTAAAACAGTGATGCTGATGCATATGCAATGTAACTTTTTATCTCTAATAAAAAGTTTGTTTTTTCTTCGAAAAAAAAAAAAAAAAAGGCTTATAATTTTTTGAGAAAATTTTAGGAAGTAGGAAGGGATGCTAGGAAGCAGGGGAAAGTGGAATTTTAAATATTGAGTGAGGTGAAGGGGTCCAAAGGGAAAAACACAGGCCTAGCCTAGAAAATTGTCAAGTTGTAGCAAGAAACTAGGGTTTGTGCAAAAAATGAGGAATTTGGGAGATCTTAGTGATGGAAAGTGTTTAATAAGGTACATTTAGGATAGGGGAAGGTGTATGAACATCAGGATACAAGTTTTGTTGATGATTTGACCATCAAAGAGAAATTACCTTCAAAACCCTAGGAGAGGGAAATGAACCTTACCTAGGCACAACTGAAGCATGAACAAGGTGTAAAATGACCCAGTGGAACTTGACATGATGATGAAAACCCTCTGAATGATGGTACACCCATCTGAATGATGACATGGACCGAAATTTTGACAACTTTGAAAGGAGTAAAAGCAAACACTCGACCTAATACCTAGTGACCAAATTTTGCTTGAAGACTCACCGAAATGACAAGATTTGACCTTGACACCTTAAAATCACTTTGTAAGAGCATGTTTGATCACTGGAGGAAGGCTGCAAAGACTGACACTAACAGCGCACATAGCTACAAGGGTCCGCACACTTAGCTGTGGACTTCTACCCTAGGCCTCTGCACACTCATCTGCAGAGCCTCTTCCTATGCTAAGACTCTTCACTCTTAGCTCTCACAGACCATAAACTTACTCAGAACTCTACCAAAAACTTATTAACTATCTTAGACTCTTCTAAGACTCCCTTTTTATACAATCCCATGGTCTGCAGACTAAGGGCGGATCTCATCAAGCCGACATAAACTATCTAAGCTAAGGGCGAAAACCCTTTTTGACTGCTTATGTCTTCACGCTCTGCGGCCACAAAATGCGGAGACTTTACATTATTTACACAAAACTTGGGCTTTTAACCCCAAAATCGACCCCACGAGACCCGTTCCCAACATCCAATAACGAGAATTTTAACATTATCACACACCTACCTACATATTGGCATATCAGGTATTGTTATTTGCAAACACTTTCTTTCAAACTCCCCAATATTGATATAGAAATGTTTATGCATGCCATGTCACACCTACTCGACATCTGACATGTGGAAATGTTGACATTGCACTCGACACGTGGCATTTAAATTTTCACCTTTCTCGAACTAAAAAACTTTAAATCTACTTAACACACACCCATTGTTTTTGGATATTGGCATATCACCTTTTGGTTATGAAAGTTATTACCCACCCATCTGATATTTGATATCATTAAACATTGTCAACTAATAGTGTGATTATGTCAATTAATCACACACTTAGCAAGTTAATTAATAAACTACTTTTTCATTTAAATGCGGGAAAAATTTAGTTTTATGATTCTACAAAATATTTTAAAAATACCAAAGTAATATTGGGATATCGAGAAAACGTAAATGCACCCACCCAAATGTTGATTTCCAATATATAATATCATTAAATATGTTTAATTATGTTCTAAACAAAGATTAGCATTAATCTCTCTTTTGTTTCATAAATGTTGATGCCATACACAACATGATATAATGCTCTTGGTATTTTCAAAAATTGAATGAACATCAATACGAATCTATTACCGAGGTGTATTGAAAGTAATGTTCATAATTAAGTAATTAATAAACCATAGCTCTTAAAATCACCACAGGATCAGTTCAAATGACTATCCTACATTTTCATCTACACATAGTTATGTTAAATGGAGTTCAAAGTTTATTTCTTGGTCAATATGCCTTTAGGTATATTGATCTTTTATTTAGTTTCAATAATGTTTCTTCTTTTGTTTAGGAGTTGTTCCTTTACATGTGTTTCTCATGAATTTCTCATATTTGTGAACATGGCTTCAAAAAAGGCCAAAAGGAAAACAAAAATTGTAGAACCTATAAATGAGGATGTAGATAGTCCTAACTTGGCCTTATTCTTGGATGCGTCATATAAAATTGGAAGACTTTGCAGATACCGAAGAGAATTTATGAGTTTCTTGAAAATGGAAATTTTGCAGATGAGGAACTAGAAGACGTAGATAGATATCTTGGTATTTGGCGCTTCACCCTCCACAAATTTGCAACAAGGCTTGCTCCCATTTTATATACAGATATGGTACGTTGTTATATAAACCATGTTGATATTAAAACTGATACCATAGTTGATAGCAAGAGGCAAGTCATATGCTCTTTCAGAATAAAGGATTTTAGCTTATGTATAAATTACCCAAACATTAATTAAATTGTGATAGTTAGTTTCTTAAAGCCACTAAAGATCAAGAGATTACTCATAATCAAATAGAAATGCCATATCTAATTAAGGATTAGTGATGGGATGAAGATGATTTTCATGTTAGATACAAAAATGTATTGAAAGAATGAAATAACCGCTAGCAACAACGGTTATCGTGCTTTGTAGTCTTTTTGGGGAACAAAATGAACTCCTCTTTAAACTAGATTGGATTACCTCATTGCATAAAGTTCTAGATAAGGCTAAAATTTTCGATTGGTCAATCATTTTATTCTATAATTTGAAAAGGAAATTTGAGAAATTCCTAAGTGCTCCTCCTTGTTTTGTGCCATAGATATTTATGGATGAATATCTAATTGATGTTATTTGTACTAGGATGCCTTTTCCTTTGATGAATTGGCATTAATATCCTAGTTTAGAACCGATGCATGTTTATTACTCAAAATTATGGGATGATAAGGCGAAGTATTTTTTTTAGGAAATTTGTAAAAAAATCACGATTCCTCTCTATCAAATTTTGTTATGGATGGGATTGCACCTATTGGGGAATGGTTTATAGATGATTATTTCTATTACATTATAATTTATTCATGTCAGGCTCCTCCTCATGCACTTCTTAGGTATGTTCTTGATAGGTTGGAAATTAGGGAAAATTCCTATCAAACAATTGGAACAGGGATTACGAAAGATTTTTCCTTTGGTTCTATTAGCACTCTATGAATCACTTTAGGTTGAGGAAAGGGCCACGGAGGTAACCACAAAACGCTTTTGGCTAGAAACTGGTCTTTTCTAACTAGAGGGGGCTCCCTCACCATTAAACTCTGATGATAAACACACTAAATCTCATAGAGACCAGATCTGGAAAAGATGATATAAAAATTAATGAAATGGTTGAGAGTTTCAGGAAAAGACTACTGAGGTATGAATCCAATAACATAATATTAATATCAAATCATGCATGAATCTTTAGAAAAACATAGGCAGGTTAGGCATACATTCCAATCTAACATGAGTTTAATTATAGTGGGAAATGGAAAGAGACACAATTATATATGGTCACAAGTAGCAAAGCATATTATAATGAATTCTGCAGCATAAACTAATGACCAAAAACTAGAAGAACCATGACAGAGCAATGAATAATTCCATCATGCATGATTCCACAATTACCCTAAGCATCTCAAAATGAATTCAAGATAAAAGCTTCAGAAATGGACATTTAGATAACACAAAGGAAAACAAAGTTGAAAGAAATATACCACAAGAATCTCTGAGATCAAAGATAACAACTTGCACAAGGCATATGCATCGTCTTATTTTTCCAAAATCGAACCCATTCTCCATGTTTCTTTTACATTAGATACAGTTTTTATAATATGATCATCGTGACTATATACAACGCATCCTTATCCATCAAGATTAGAAACATCAATCTTTGAAAGCAAAAACTAAGATAAAGCGAAAAATAAAACTGAAGCATCTTTTCTTATAGAATTAGCTTTATCTCATCCACTCCTCTGATCCCTATCCATTTATTTCTATCCATATCACAAACATCATTATGGATATCTATACAGTTCTTCATTTTAAAATCAAAATCCAAAAAATTCATCATTTTGTCAACAAAAACTACGAAAATGGGCCACCAAGTGACGCGTGTAACTCCAAAACAGTAGCACCTGTGTAAAATATGAGATATTTTTTTGTAAATGAGCTTGTTGGGAAGAAAATCCTCTCTCGGTTTCTTTAAAGTATTCCCCATCTTCTCAGAAACGGTTCTTCAAAATCATGGCTAAAATAGAAAAATACATAGTCCGAAAAATAGGCCTTAAAGATGCATTCGAAACTCCCAATTTATGACACATGTGAAGAAACTGGAAGAGGTTATTGTTTTTTGGTTTTTTTCCTGAGAGCAACCCCTTTTAGTTTTTTTAAATTCGGCTCCATGTGATCGGAATCAACGTTTCAAACTTATGGCTAAAACAAGGTATTTTGTGCATGAGAATCATTAGAATGTTGGGGTAGATACGTTGCTTAGATAGTGGGGGGAATATATGAGTTATGTCATTTATAATATGTTCATGGTCTTTTGAGGGGATAGGTTTAGGATAGGATGGGAAAAATGAAAGTTATATGAGTAATGAATAGGTAATAGGAAAAGGGATTTATGAATGGATAATGGAAGGTTTAGGTTATGAATCTAGGGAAACAAGGGAAGATGAAAGGGGGAATAAGAAATAGGATATTCTCAAAAGACCATTTTCCTTGAGAAACATAAATTGAATGCAATGATCTCGAAAGAAAATTTCAGACAGACACATAACTAACACATACCCCATGACTTTACTGTTTAGAAATACATAACCATGACTCCCAATGACTTGAAACTACTTCATGCTTTGACTAAACCACTTGATGACTAAACTCATGGCGATGTTGGATAGTGACTTTCATTTTTCGAATATCTTTCAAATTCTTTAATTTTCAATTTGAATAAGTTGAACTTATACTCATTTTCGTTGTCATAACTTTGAAAGTCACTGTCCAATAGGTTCTAAGAAGTTATGGCATTCATTCCCAATAAAATTGGGAATCTATGCTCTGGATAACCCAAAGCATGCTAGAATCAAAGCAATGTCATTGGATTCCATAAAACTATTTGATGTAGATTCCAAAAAACATGATCCACAAAACATTGTCCAGTAACATTGTAAGACTCAAAAAGGTTTTAAAATATATGCACATGAAGGTTTACCATTTCATGAGGTTTTCATGGTACCAAAACATATAAATAATTTCCTGAAAGAATTCATGAGGCCCTAGAAGGACCTATTAGGACAAAAATTTTAGTACTTAAACGATGAAGAAAATTATTCTTGGGTAATGAATTCATGTTAGAGGTTCAATCCTAACAAACAAAAATTCAACTAGTATCTCAAGGACAAGAAGTTCAAATGGAAAAAATGTAGGTAGAAAAATTTCAAAAGGAGAAAATTCAAGCACAACAAGTGAAAAAAGAGTCTCAGAGAATGAATGGATATTCGCAACAATCTCTAACAAAAAATGCAGAAAGAAGAGATTCATTCACAACAAACTCAAATAGAAGAAGTACAAACACAGGGGTTACAAAAATAAATGTAGAGAGAGTAACAGTTTCAACAAAAAAGTCAAGCTCATGAACTAAAAACACGTGTCAAAAAATATTCAAGGTGATCAACCGTAAGAAACTTCTTGAATTATTACAACAATTGCAATCTCAAAAGCCCCCTTATTAGCCTATTTAGGAATTTCCTCTCCTAGTATTATCTATGTAAATTCCATTGAACCAATTAAAGAAGAAGAAATTCCCCTCAACGACTATTTTTTGTATCGTGCTAAAAAGTATATTATTAAAGGAATGCCTAAGAGGTGAAATATAGAACAAAATTAAGCATCCCCAATAAAGCAAGTAATGATATGGGTTGCTTAAAATGTCAATAAAAAGGAATTTGTTGATGAAGTTGTTGATTCAATAGGTGCATTCGCTCATGCAAATAAATGGTTTGTGGGAAGCCTTAAGGAGATCATTAAAAGAAACAACAAATAACTATATTTCTTGAAGATAATCTATAACAACAACAACCTCTAATGGAGGTCAAGTATCAAAAGAAAACTACTTTTCTTTTAAAACATCAAAGATCTATTGAAATAATTTAAAGAACACTTGAAACAGGAAATTCAACAGTTACAAAAAACATCTACAATTTCAATTGCAAAAATGAATATTCAAATTGATAAACTAGTATCAAAGGTCAAAAGCTTATAGGAAAAGTAGTTTGATGTCGATCATTTCAAAAAATAGGCATTGATATCTAATGAGTAGCTTAAATTGTGTCATGAATTATTTTATCATAATATGGACCACATCCAAACTCATCATAAAACATTAAATGATTTCTCTAATATCGTGAGAGACAAATTGTATGAAAACAATCATGTCAAGAGTGTATTTAGTAAATTGATGAATTGGCAGACAAATTACAAGATGGCACTAGGAAATATCTCAAGGATCTCTATGGAGGATAAATGGAAATCTTGTATTTCCCTAGATAATTGGGATCAAAAACTCAATGCTTCTCTAAATCAAGTTTCTAATGTAATTAAATATTGTTCTAGTTTCATTGATAATGTAGTTGGTATCATTATCAATTTCAACATGCCAAATGTGCAGTTCCCTAAAAAGACCATTATAGGAAATTCCTAGATCACAGATTTCCAACAACAACAAAAAGAAAAATAGAAAATTCAATCCTAAGTTTAGATTAATGGTCCATATAATACATTAATCAAATGTTGGTAAACCCTTTGACTTGCACAAAATCACTCAAAAATGCATGTTCTAAACTCCAAGGAGAAATAATCATTATTGCTGAAAAGGTTTACTATTGTCAAAATAATTTAGACATTTAAACTCCAAAATCAATTTCACAAACTATGCAAGTTCATTTTGAATGGGAAACATAGGAAAAAGAGATTGAAAAACAAAAAACAACATATTAAGAAAAAAATCCCAAAACCTTATAACACATTTTCCTTTTCAAGAAAATAGTTTATCTTTTTATTATCGTTTCATTGCATGTTTATCATATTAAAGAACTTAAATTTTTTGAAGGTTTACTAAATTTTCTCTTTTTTTGGAATATTGTGTTTCGAAAGAGAGTCTTCATATGAACACCAATGGTATTTCCTGTGAAAAAAATGAAAGAAATGCAATTTTTGGAGTTCATGAGAACTGTAGGAATGAGGAATTTACTGAAATGGTTGAAAATTTGGGAGACAATGGGGAAATGGGTTGATCTATCCTAACTATGATTCAAGAACATGTCATCGACATAAAACACAACCGCTCTAAAACCTTAGCTATGGCTGAACATTCAAGTAAAACCAATCATCATGTCTGTATTGAAAACTCCAGTGTAGTGGCCAAAACCGATCATTATCACCATAGAAAATTTAGAGAAGCCATAGAAATAGGTAAACACCCTAAACAACCTCAATCGAGATGAAGGATGGAAAATAAGTGACAATTGGATTCCTACTTTAACCTCCTAAATTGCCATCTCCTAACATATCCCTTCCCTCTTTAACCTCCATTTCTAACCTTACTTCTCTCAACAATTTAAACTTTGAAATGGGAACTATAAACTCAAAATGGGAACTCTAGCCAAAAAACCCCGTAAAAACATCAAAAACAGAGCTAAAAACGAAAAGTGTTGATGCTGGAATAACACCTTTTTTTTCTAGGGTAAATTTTCAACATGTTTTAGAAATGGTGGTGAAAACCAATTTTTTGTGCAAAAACTATCCAAAAAACACCCTCAAAATGAAGCGTTGATGTTCGAATAACACTTTTTTTTTAATGGTAAATTTTGTGCAAAAAACACCCTCAAAACAAAAAGTGTTGACGCTCGAATAACACTTTTTTTTCAAGGGTAAAATTTCAACATTTTGAAATAATGGCGTAAAATATTTTATCATGACCCCGAAAAACATTAAAATTTCAAAACAATAATGAAAACATAGAATAAAATTAAAAATTATAACAATGAAAAAATACAAAACAAAAAAAAAGTTCAAAAAAATAACAAAACATAAATTAAAATATATACTAAAAAAAAAAAAAAAACATCATAAAAATGTTACAAAAAAAAAACTATAAAAGATAAGAATTAAAAAACTAAACTCTCGAAAGCTTTGAGCACCCGCCCGAGCGCTGCTAGCCGCTGCGATCTGCTCTGCGCAGACTGTCTGGGCACTGCCCTCTCGGCCGCCTCCACCCTGATCCTATTCCTCCTGACCTATGGGTCAATCGGATCTGTTAGGTCCCTCCCTCCTGCTCCTTTTCTCGCTGAGCCCCCTACTCTTGTCAGATCTACTCGGATCGGCATCCTCGACTCCTGCAGGGTCTGATCGGATCCATTCATTCCAGTCTGGAGATGCCTCGCTTGTATTTTCTTGATGCTGATCGGTTTTACTGATTTGCGCTTTTCCATGGAGGCTCAAGGCTCGCCTACTGGTTCCTCGCAAGCTCCATCCTCGGAAGTTGAAGCAACCTTCTCCTCTCTTCTTTCTTCACTGCCTAAAAAGAAGAAGTCTGAAGTC
Organism: Pinus taeda; assembly: GCA_000404065.3. Classification (NCBI taxonomy): domain Eukaryota; kingdom Viridiplantae; phylum Streptophyta; class Pinopsida; order Pinales; family Pinaceae; genus Pinus; species Pinus taeda. The sequence continues at coordinate 42,458 of APFE030238764.1, forward strand.
GCTAAATTCGTTAAAAGACTCGAAGATGTTCAAGAGGTAAAACTCCCACCTGAGGGCCCGATCCATGTCACTTTGTCCCTGGCAGATCGTGCCTTGGTGGGTCAATTCACGGGCCTTTGGCCCTCACCAAAATCGACGGAAAACTGGGTCATCAAGAACTGGGTTCCACTGATCAAAAACAATGTCACCTCTTATTTTTTGGGTAGAGGCTTCTTCTTGTTTGAGTTCAACACAAAGGAGGACAAAGACCTGATCTTCAGGAACGGACCCTATTTCATGGGAACTCAGGGTCTCTACCTCAACAAATGGACCCCTGACTTCGATCTGATCATGGATGTCCCAAAGGCGGTCCCTGTCTGGGTTCGGCTCCCAAATCTTCCAGTGCACTGTTGGAACTGGGAGTCCCTCAAGCACATTGGAAATACTTTGGGAAAATTCATTAATAGAGCATACAACAATGATCAATATGATTGCGCCCGAATCTGTGTCGAGGTGGACTTAGAGGTGGGGCTTCCAGAGGCCATCAAATTAAAGGTTGGCAGTTGGATGCATGTGCAAGTGTTGGACTATGAGCAACTCCCTTTTAAATGTCGTAAATGTCATATCTATGGACACTTTGCAAGAGGGTGCCCGAACAAAGGGGAAGCAGAGAAAGGTAAGGAAGAGGGCTGGAACCAGGTTAAGAGGTCAAAGACATCCCACAAGAAATCTAGGGTTCATGGCCCCCAACCTGCCTCCGCCCAGAATCCTCCTCCGCCAAAAAGCCAAGAAAACAGGTACGAGGTCTTAAGCTCTGCTGAAGAGACCCCTCGGGAAGAAGATAAGCAAGATAAACCTCCGGAAAAAACGACTTCAGCAAATGCAATACCTTAAGAAAGCACCATGGCAAGAAACAAGGAAAAGCAAACAGAAGCATCTGAGGAGGAACATGACTCGGAGGAGTCTGAGGAGGATGGAGAAATAGGAGACATGCAGACATCAATCAGAAGATCGGCAAGAGGCCGTAAATCTGCTAGAGAAAAGAGAGATCAGGAAACTTACAAAGACAAGCTACAGGGTAGTTAGCCCACTTTGGAGAAACTCCTTGGAAAAAACCCGAAGACGACTAAAAGCCAAGTGCAGGGCTCCAAGGGAGCCCATCATCATAAAAATAAATGATGAAGATTGTCTCCTGGAACTGCAGAGGAATGGGGAGCAAAGTGAAAGAAGAAGCAATTATAAGCCTTATAAGAAGAGAAGCCCCAGACATTCTTCTGATTCAGGAGACTAAAATGGAGGACAAGGAGTTCCTCCAAATCAACAAAAAAATTTGGAAAGGAAGCAGCGGACATGCAGTTTCAGCACGAGGAGCCTCTGGGGGTCTAGGCTCCCTCTGGAATCCTCTCAAGTATAGGCTGGTCTCTGAACTACACAACACCCACTGGCTATTTTTGAAGCTCCAACCTTTGGACTAGAAGGAGGCAATCAGCCTTTTCAATGTCTATGTTCCAACAAATATAGGGGAGAAAAGGGAATGTTGGGACTCCATCAGACAATTGTCGGAGTCAGAAAATTTGGAAAACATCATTGTGACAGGGGATTTAAACCTTACCATGCGCATGGAGGAAAAACGAGGAGGCACAATCATAAGGGACCCGGCAAGGGAATGGGTGGAAGACCTCATGCAGGACTGGGATCTGCTTGACATCCCCCTAGAAAATGGTAAGTACACCTAGTCTAACAAAAGAATAGGTCCTGGGCACATTGCTGCTAGACTTGATAGATGTTTGGTGCAGAGTTCCTTCCTTCTGCTGGGCTTAGAATCCAGATTGCATATCCTCCCATGCAGTGTTTCATATCATAATGCCATTCTGCTTGAGATGTTGGGCCACAAAGATCTTGGACCCATCCCCTTCAGATTCAACCCTCTTTGGGTCAAGGAACCAGAGTTCCTGAATTTGGTTCAATACTGTTGGAATTTTCCAGTGAAAGGTTCTTCTTTCTACATTTGGGAAGAAAAACTTAGAAGACTAAAAGTGGTTCTTAAAACTTGGGCCAAATCTCTTCCCTCCCCTACAAAAGAGAGAAAGCAGGCCCAATACATCCTCACCCAGCACCATGCTCAAAGTGAAGATGCAGAAATCACTAAATAAGTTCTAGACAAGGAAGCTGAGCTCCAGCAAATCTTCCATAAAGCTTGCTTTTCGGAGGAAGAGCATTGGAGATAGAAATCTAGGAGTTTATGGCTTAAAGCAGGAGACAGAAATATTGCCTTCTTCCACAAACAAGCTCAAGTCAGAAAGAGCTTCAATTTTATCATAGAAATCAAAGATGGAAACTCGACTCACAAGGATTTTGATAGCATAAAAAGAGCAGCTTTCAATCACTTTCAAAACCTGTATAGAGAAGAGGGCGTGATGGACCCAAACTCCAAATTTTTGGAGGCGGTTCCCCCTAGGATCTCACCTTCAATGAATCAACAGCTTAAAGGGAAGATCTCTATATAAGAAATAAAAGATGCTCTCCCCAACATGGAGCCTGACAAAGCCCCAGGCCCGGATGGCTTCACTGCAAGATTTCTTCAAACCTGCTGGCAGACTGTGGAGAAAGACCTCTACAAAATGATTTTGAAATCCCAAACTTGCCAGAAAATTGGGGGTAGCACCAATTCAGCTTTTCTCGCCCTCATCCCCAAGGAAAAGGGTGCTAAAGAATTCAATTGGTTCCACCCCATCTCTCTTTGTAATATTGGATACAAATTAATCACAAAGGTTATTGCCAACATACTAAAAGGTATTCTTCCAGCCATCATCCCGGAGAACCAAGGCGGATTTGTTCAGGGGAGACAGCTTGCTGACAACTTCATCCTCGTGCAAGAGGCGATTCACTCGAGTCATCTTCACAAAGAGAAAGGTATAGTAATTAAATTTGATTTAGCTAATGCTTTTGATCGGGTCAGACTTAGCTTTCTTTGGGAAGTCCTGAAAAAATTTGGTTTTGGAATGGGATTTTTAAAATGGATCCGTGCATGTATTGCTGATCCTTGGATCGCCCCTCTGGTGAATGGGAGAGTAGCTAGTTTTTTTAAAGCTTCAAGAGGGCTTAGGCAGGGTTGCCCCCTCTCTCCGCTCCTCTTCGTTCTTCATGTTTCTGTCCTAAGTTTCTTCCTGGATAAGAAACTGGTCGACCAAGAGATCTTGGGCCTCAATATAGCTAGAGGGGTTAAGAATGTTAATCACACCCTATTTGCGGACGATACCCTCTTGCTAGGGGCTGCCTCCGCCAGATTTGCTTCAAAATTCAAAGAGGTCCTGGATGACTACAGTGAAGCTACAGGTAGCAGCTTAAACATTGGTAAGTGTAAAGTTTTTTGTTGGAATATCTCTGCTTCCACCCTCTCTGCCATTTCAAGAATTCTGGGCTTTTCTGCTTCCCTCAAATGGTCCTCCTTTACATATTTGGGCCTCCCCATCTTCCACAAATTGGCTTACAGCAGAGATTGGGCTCCTCTATTGGACAAATTCAAAGCCAAAATCCAAGCTTGGGGGTTTTCATGGCTAGATCTTGCAGGAAAAAATGTCCTCATCAAATCCGTTCTCAGTAGCCTCCCTATTTTCCAATTCTCTGTAATTCTAGCCCCTTCAGGCATCATAAAAAAAATGGAAGCCTTCATTCGCAAGTTCTTCTGGAAAGGGGGCAAACATAATGATAGGAAAATCCCTTTAGTAAGTTGGGAAAAATTTGCAAGCCCCAGAGCGAAGGAGGCCTTAACTTTAAAGATCTCAGCCTCCAAAACATAGCCATGGGAGCCAAGATCTTCTGGAGAATCATAGGACCACATCCAGGTTGGGCGCAAAGAGCTCTTCGGAGGAAATACTTCATGGGAAAGAGGAAGAGATGTTTGGACGCCCTTCTACCCACCACAGGCTCGCAGATGATCAAACTCTGCCACAAAACAGTCCCTTTAATCAGAGACAAAGCGTACTGGATTCCAGGAAACGACAAATACTGTAAGATATGGGAAGACAGCATCATGATGCACCCTTCTCTATCATCTCACTGTTCTCTTCATGCGTTGCGTTTGTGGTTGGACAACGCAGGTTGCAACACTCTTTGGGACATCTCGCAATGGGAAGGCAGAAACTGGTTGCGCTGGAGACTCCCTCCCGTCCCTCCTGAGCTGTCTCAAGCTCGCGACCTTTTTCTTTCCTTGTTAAATGGTATGGCGCCTCTGCGCGTGAGCAAGAAGATGCCTGTGGTTGGGGAGCCACCCCAAGGATTTATACGATTGCGCAAGGTTACAAATGCCTCCATGATCATCCTTACGTCGCCCCCAATCCTGCTGCTTGGAAAGGGATCTGGAACTGCAATTCCTTGCCTAAGGTTGACTCTTTTTGCTGGTTGTTATGCCACAGAGGGATTTTAACAGCAGACAAATTACAGAAGAAAGGATTTTATGGTCCCTCTCAATGCCCCTTATGCTATGACAGTGAGGAGAATGCCCAGCATATCATTATGGACTGTAAATTTTCAAGAGAAATTGGGAAAGGTCTTTTGAGTTACTGGAATTCTGAATTCACTTTACCCATGTCTATACCAAATCTTTTTGCAAACTGGCGGAATTACTACCCAGAAACGCTCCCAAAAAATGAAACCTTCAAAGCTGCGTGGCTCTCCTTGCCGAAAGTCGCTTGCTGGCAGATCTGGCTCGAGCATAATAGAAGAGTTTTCAGAGATGAAAGCCTAAATTCTCAGTTCATCATCACCAAAACAAAATGCCTTTGAAAAGAAAGTCTAGGGGAATATCTGCCAGATTTGAATCTGAGCCAGCATGACTTAGAAGGGGTGCCTCGATGGGCCTCCATTTCTCAGGTGAAATAAGGCATCTCAAGGTCCTAAAAGAGTGGCAATTCAGAGGGAAGGAGAAGGATTTATCGGATTTGCTCCTCAAGCAATCCAGATTCTCTTTGTTTTTCGACGGAGCAGCAAAAGGCAATACTGGTTTGGCAGGGGCATGAGGAATTATAAAAAACAAAGAGGGGAAAGTTGTGGCAAAGTTCGCTTGGGGATTAGGGCAGTCTTCCAGCATGCAAGCTGAAGCCTTGGCACTTCTACAAGGTCTCAAGAAAGCAAAGGCTACTGGTCTCTCAGAGGTCAGCATTATAGGAGATTCTCAAGCCATTATCAAAGTCTTAGTAGAGGACTCCTCTCCTGTTGACATTAGATTGGCAAGAGTCATTTCAAGAATCAGATCCTTGACGAAATCTTTCTGGACTACAACCTTCTGTTAAACTCCATTAATTTTTGCCAACCTGTAACCTACAGTTATGGAACTAAATTGCAGTCTTTCCTTAATTTTTGGAAACCAACTGCAGTAATTTCCTTAAATTAAGGAAATCAACTGTAGTTAATTAATTTTCTGGTTGGAGCTTCTGAAGTGGTCCATTACTCCAACTGGAGTTCTCTACCTTGATCTGTGGAACACCTGACACATAGCCATTAGAAGCTTGATGGAAGCTTGGCTATAAATTCATCTGATTGGTCCCCAAGCTTGCATCTCAATCCCCTTCAATTGTTTACACCATCTAGCTGAGAGAGCATAGCTTGGAAGTGCCTTCAGATTTTCTGTGATTTTTCTTTTTGCTTGGATTGAAGCTGGAGTGTTGTTTCAGAGAAGAAGCAAGTGGACTGTGGTTTGCAGTAAGAGCATTATCAATGGTTGGAGGTAATCCTGGACATCTAAAGTTTCATTTTTAGATTTTTTAATTCCGCATATAAAATCGTTGTTGCAAAATTTTCTACACCTTCCTCCATGTTTTGAGGGAAAATAATAAAGTTGTTGATTTGGAAGCCAACAGGGCAGTTCCTCTTCCCGCTGGTTGTCTTTTGGCAGACGGAATTGAGAACTGGGAATCCATTCCTTAAAGATTGTCATGTTTTTCTGCATTTTGTTGAACCAATTTGTTTGTCTATTTAAGATAGGGAAAATAATGGAGATAGACTCGATAGTCTCGAGTAAATTGAGAGCTGGGACTCCATTCCTTAAAGATTGTCATGTTTTTCTGCATTTTCCTGAATCGGTTTGTTTGTCTATTTAAGATAGGGAAAATAATGGAGATAGACTCGATAGTCTCGAGTAAATCTTACGGGTTTCCAGGATTAGGGGCCTTTAAACAGTTAGTGGAAGAAAGTTTAAGGGCTATGCTCGACCAAATGTAACCGGTGAAAGGCATTTGGCCAAAGTCTAATATAAACCCATACCCGTTCTTGTAAAAAAAAGAATTAAAAAACTAAAAATAAATAAAAAAT
>APFE030238764.1:49736-78081 GCA_000404065.3 Pinus taeda
TTTTAACATTTTTTTTTGTCTTTTTTTTTTTTTATATATATTTTTATATTTGTTTTTTTAAGTAATCAACATGAGAGGGAGGGCCTGCAACAATTCAAGATAATACGGAGAGACGTGGCGACGGGTCTAGAGTTTCGATGTTGGATCTGCCTACATCCCACAGACTCTTATGTCTGCCTGCAACTGCCTCCGTAACCCTGTGGACTTACCTCTGTTCCACCTGCGCTTCTTGAACTGGGTTACTGATTGACCCTTGTTGCTGTGTTATACTCTTTCCCTCTCGGGCTCACCTCCTCACCTGGTAACGAACCTTCGCTGTTGTGGTTGTGCTTATGTTCTCTTCTGGCAGCTACCATTGACGGTTATGGATGAGTTGGGAGACTTCGCGGATCCTTCGGAGGATGTGCCCATCTGGACCCCCTCCAGGACCACAGTTGCCAGTTTATTCCCTTTCATGTTTGACCTCGCCGATGAGATTGAAGCCCTCCCTCCATTTTCTCGCCCTCGCATCCCACCGGTATCCCTCCCCGAAGACGCTCCCTCTCCCCCTGACTTCATCTCTCAACCCCTCTCGCCGTGCTACTTAGCTCTTATCGACCCTCCGGAAAACCCTAGCTTCTCTACCCTCGCTGGTGATTCTGCCCTGATCCCTCCTCAGGCGGTGAACAATCCCCCTTTTCAGAACAACCCTGGAGTTTTGCGAACCTTGGTCCGGTACAATCTGCTCCTTTGTTCTCTTTGACTCCCTCTCGGGGGAATTATACCGACATTGGATCGATCTCTGGTATCTTCGCTTCTATTCCGCATGCGGCGACTGAAGACCCTAGGGCTTCTCCTTCGTTAGAACCTTCTCATACTTCCTCGACTCAGGAAACACTGGTTGCGAGGATTTTTGGGGTTTCAAGGAAGAAAAGGGGTCTTAAGCCTCAGACCAATGTAGTGCCCCTCGATTTTGCAGAGGACATTAAACTTCTGGACGCTATGGACATTGCCGAGAAGGTTCCTGTGGGCTGGGTCCACGGAAGACATTACAGTGTGGAGAAATTACAACAATGGGCCTCGGAGGTCTGGGGTGAAAAATTGAAGGAAACCCCGAAGGTCCACACTTTTTTCAAAGGTTGGTTTGCATTGCACTTCAACTGTCTGGAGCATACGAAGTGGGTGCTATCCACTTTTTGGCACATTGATCAGGCCCCTGTCTTACTCAGGAGATGGACACCCCCTTTTGATCCTGAGCGGGAGAGGGTCGATGGTGGCCCTATTTGGGTCTGACTGCTCGGACTACCTCTGCATTTTTGGACGGAGGATGTCTTCAAGCGTACAGGGAATGCCCTTGGCATTTACCTTAATTTTGACGCCTCTTACTAGGCCATGGGGAGGATGGCTTATGCTAGGATATTGGTTCACCTGGATCTTTCTGAGGGCTTGCTCGAGTACATTGACATCTGATGCAGGAACAATACTAGAAGACAACTGCTAGATTATGAGAGAGTACCCTTCCATTGCCAGAGGTGCCATAAGGTTGGGCATGTTTATAAAGACTTCCCCCTATTGGGAAAATCTAAAAAACAACCCTTGGCATAGGAAACTGCGTCCCACCCGCATGCTTCCCAGGACGCTCAACCTAGGAGCCAGGCTTCTACTGCTCCTTTGAACACGGTTGCTCCTGAGGTCCCGGCCGGACAACAGAAGACTTCAGCAGAAAAGATCGTGGTACCCCCACAGCCGAAGAAGCGAGGGCAGCCTCCTAATCGTCCTATTCCGCCTCCTCCATCTCGTCCTCTGTCGCCATCCAAGGGCTCGCCCTCGTCGGGTATGAATCTTCCTTTCAACCCTGTTTCCACTTGCAACTCATCACATATTGATTGCATTTTAGCTAGTTCTTTTTCTGATCTACATGTCATGAATCCATCCTCTGAACATTTGGGAATGGGTCGGGATTCTGAGCTCCCTTTCTCCGCTCCGCTCACCTGCCTGATTACATCTCGCCCCATCTTCTCACCTACCCTCTCTGCGCCTACTCCCTCTCACCTCCCATCTTCTTCATCTATCTTCCAGACCCCCCCCCCCACCACCTGGGGGGTACATGACCTACTCGAAATCAAAGAGACAAGCCAAGGATCATGTCATGTTTGATATACTCCTCTCCCCTCCCCCCACCAAACTCCATAGGGGCCGACCTTCCAATCTTTCTAAAGCCAAGGCACTACTAAAGATGAGATTGCTTTGGGAGTACAAACTACTATCCCAGGGACGCTTAGAGCCAAAGAATCCCTATCTGTCCCCCCTCCATGAAGATTTTCTCTTACAATTGTAGAGTTCTAGCTAGGCCGGATAAAATTTCTCCGTTGGACACTCTGAATCCTAGGGACATAGAGCACAACGAGACTCCCTTTTGGATTACTTTCTATCTGAACTGGAAGCTCACCATTTGATTGACATCCCCTCTGCAAAAACTCAAGCAACATGGAGGAACAACAGGACTGGGGAAGACAGTTTGGCCCGCAGGCTTGACCGCTTTCTTGTCAAAGAAAAGGTTATGGACTTGGGTTTTCATATCAGACATTGGGTAGGTACAGGTGGGATCTCTGATAACCTACCCATCTACTTGGAAATTGATGGAGGGAAAACAAAGCCTAAAGGACCCTTCAAGTTCTATTCTTTCTAGCTCAAGGAAGACTCCTACAAAAAATTGGTCATTGATTTCTGGAAGGACAACCCCCCTAGGAGGAGGGAAGACAACACTAAAGGGTTTATACACAATCTCACAATCCTGAAGCGAATGTCCAAAATTTGGGCACATAACAAAAGAATATAGGAGGATCAATCTCTCCGTAGGATTGAATCTGAAATTGCTGCATATGAAAACGATCTTCGAGGAATTTACATTTCAAAGGAACATAAGGAAAGGATGGTTTCTCATTACGCTGACAAAGAAAAAATTCTTAAAGATAAGGAAGAAACCTGGCGCCTCAAAAGTAGATCCATCTGGATGCATGAAGGGGACGAAAATACCAAATTTTATCACAAATACGCCAATGGAAGAAAGGTGATCAACACCATATGGCAGCTACAGAATGAGCAGGGGCAGGTTGTTAATACATTCCCACAACTTGTTGAACTTGCGTCCTCTCATTTCAAGCACACTTACCATGCTCCCAAGGATAACAACTTGGTAGAAATCATCAGGGTAGCACAACTCTTCCCCAGATATGTGGATCCAGAGGAGGGAGGTGAATTAACAAAGGTTGTTACGCTGGAGGAATTGGAAACCACCTTAAAGTGGTTCAAAAAGGACGAAAGTCCAGGACCCGATGGTTGGTCGATAGCATTTTTCTTGGCTTTCTTTGACACCATTGGGGAAGACCTACTCAGAATTGTTGAGGACTCAAGAATCAGAGGATACCTTGAAACCTCAATCACCTCCACTTTCATTGCACTCATTCCGAAGATGGAAAACCCATACTCCTTTAAGGATTTTCGCCCCATATCTCTTTGCAACTGTTTATATAAGATCATAGCTAAGATCATTGCAAACAGGATGAAACCTATCCTTTCTAATCATATCGCTTCGGAACAATTCGCCTTCCTACAGGACAGACAGATTCATGAAGTTGTGGTTATTGCTCAGGAAGTAATACATACTCTAGTAACACTCTAGGTATGGCAAAGGTATGATTATGAAGGTTGATTTATCAAAAGCTTTCGATAGGGTAAATTGGATATATATTATAATGTTGTTAACTCATTTAGGTTTTCCTTACTTATTCATCAAATGGATCATGAGTTGCATTACTAATATCTCCTTCAACATTCTAGTGAATGGTGGTGCCTCTCCCTTCTTTACTTTTGAAAGGGGACTGAGACAGGGCTATCCTCTCTCGCCTTTACTCTTCCTTCTAGTTATGGAAGGCCTCAGTAATCTCATCAAAGAAGAGCATCGAAGGGGTAGATTAAAAGGTATAAGGATAACAGAAGGTTGCATCCTGACCCATCTTCTCTTTGTAGATGATATCCTTGTATTTATCAATGGAAGTATTGGGGACATTAGTATCATCAAAGCCAATTTCTCCCTTTTTCAAGAGGCAACAGGTATGATCATAAACAACAGAAATTCCACTTTGACTGCAGCCGAATGTACTCCGCATGAGATCTACTTTTCTCTACAATGTTTCCAGTTCACTCAATTACAACTATCTAATGGCTTAAAATATCTAGGTTACAAATTGAAGCCATTAGGCTGTAAAATCGCTAACTAGACTTGGCTCATCTCCAAGATGGAGAAAATACTAAATACCTGGTACCTCAAATACCTCTCGCGAGCAGGACGCCTCACTCTAATCAAAATCATTCTGGAAGCCACTCTTGTGTATTGAATGTCCCTGGTTTGGATACCCAAAGGCATTCTCGCTAGAATACAATCACTCTGCTACATATTTCTTTGGCAAGGGAACAAACAGGGCATGACTTTTGCATGGGTTAGATGGGAGGCCCTGATCCTACCAAAAAAAATGGGTGGGTTGGGGATTAAAAAATCTAGAAGACTTCTAACTTGGGTGGCAGTTAGTATCAGCAGACAGCCTTTGGACAAGGGTTACTCATGCCAAATATATTTCTCCAATGCACACTATGGATTGGATTAGAAGAGCCCACCTAAGCACCATGGGCATCTCTATCATCTGGAAGGTCATCCTAAAAGCTATGAACCCCATCAGAGAGGGCATCACTTAGAGAATTCGTTCCGGGAATACAGTTTGAATCGGCCTTGATCCATGGGTGGGATGTGGGAACATGCACTGTCTTCCTTTGGACCTCATTCAGTTTCTCTAGCAACATAACATTTCTTATATTGCACAAATTGTAGACTTGGAGAACTCCTCTTTCCTTCAACAAGCTTAGAAAACTGCTCATCATTTAAACATTCCTGATGTTTAGACTCAACACTGGGAGGACTACACTCAGGCTCTCATAGAAGCCCACATCCATATCCTTGATGGTGACGATGAGATTATCTAGGCTCTCTCAAAAAATGGATAGTACTCACCAAAAGAAGGATATTTGTTACTCTCAGCACCAAGGAAGCCTCTCATGCTTTTCAACTGGTGGAGACATCTTTGGAAGCTTAAAGCTCCTCCCGAAAATCGGCTTTTAATGTGGACCATCCTAAGAAACAAAATCCCAACTGGTGATAACCTCATCAAACGTGCACATTTTTGTCCCGATTGGTGCAATTTATGCAAGAAGGAAAATGAATCTACTTCCCACCTGTTTTTGGATTGTTCAGCTGCTAGAAATCTATGGAATCTTATCCTCCCTACCATTGCCCCCTCTGCAAACTGGGCTGGCAATACTATTCTAGAGGCCTGGTAGACTTGGTACAACACTTCATCTTCGCATAAGCTTTGGAACCTGTCCCTCCTGATTTGCTGGACCATCTGGATTGCCAGAAACCGTATAATTTTTCAGGGCATAGTGCCGAATTGGGCTGTATTTGTGGCCAAAGTCACGGTCGATTACTCTCTCATTCCAGATGACCCCCCTATAGCACCCACATCCCCATTCCTATTCAAATCGACCACAACAAACCTTGGGCTTACTTTGACGGTGCAGCACAAGAGCAAGGTTGTGTGTGTGTGTGTGTGTGGGGGGGGGGGGGGGGGGTGCTATTCTTCATATAAAACATCAGCATACTTTTAGGATGCTCATTGGCTTTTGAAGAGGCTCTAACAATTCTACTGAACTCCTTGCCGCAAAACACCTCATTCATTTCGCTCTAGAAAAAAATTGCAGAGATCTACAATTATTTGGGGACTCCAAAATTATATGTGATTGGCTGAACAGAAAAACTAGTTGTTCTACTTAAAAATTGAATCATATCTTGGAAGAAACATTGAGATTGATTACATCTTTTGATACTTTTTCATGCTCTAATCTTTACAAGGAGCAGAACGGGGTTGCCGATAGCTTATCCAAAGAGGTTGCGCTCGGGGAGCCGGGCATCTGGTTGATTAGAGAGCACCATGGTGAAGCATTTTACCAATATTTCCATCGACCATTCATGGACCTACAAGTTTAATTCATGTTATTGTTTTGAATTTGCATTGTACAAGACATACCATTTTTGTATGTTTATATTCACACATTGAACGGTATGGATAATTGTATGGTAATTGTTTGGCTTACAGCATTTTTATTGTTTCCCCCCTGCGTGGAACAATGGAAACAATTCTATTTATATATGACATGTTTATGAACTGCATATGCACCAGCATCTACATAATGTAATTTCCTTTTTTAATGAAATTACAATTTTTCCTTATGAGAAAAAAAGGTAATCAACATTTAAAAAAAGAAAAATAAAAATAAAACAACTTGAAAATTCGTTAAGTAATCATAATTTAAAAGAAAATTGGACATAATAAATTTTAAAGTGTGAAAAATAAGTCCTCTAAAAAAAGGGTATGTTGCATCAACACGTTTCAAAATCAACATGAAAATCATTGATATTTAAAAACAAATATTTATATTTGGTATGCTGCATCAACACGTTTCAAAATCAACATGCAAAATCACTGGCATTTAAAAACAAATATTTATATTTGGTATGCTGCATCAACACGTTTGAAAATCAGCATGAAAATCACTAACATTTAAAAACAAATATTTATATTTGATACATAAGAAATTTGAAGTGTTATGCTCCCAAAAAAAGAAGTGTATTCTGCATCACCACTTTTCAAAAATCAGGTCACATTTTTACTACCCCTACAAAACGGGTAATCGTATTGGTTATTTAAAGTGCCAAAAACTATGCTCTAAAAAAAGCATCGCCCCTTTTCAAAATCGGGTCAATTTCCCGTTTCAAAGTTTACACCACAGAGGTCTCAAATCTAGAAATTTAAGATTTTATATATTTTAAAAATTTTAATAAAATTAAAAAACTAAAAAAAAAAAAAAAAAAAAAAAAAAATTTAATAAAATCACAAATTAAAATAATTAAAATTTGGATAACATATAATTGATTATAAAATTTTGATAAAAAAATTAATAATATCTATAAATTCTAAAATTAAAATTAATTAATAATTAAATATTAAAATTATTTGTATTTCCAATCTAATATGAAATTCAATTATCAAAATAAAATTATTAATTGTGAATAATTATTAAGTATTATATAATTGCCTGCAGGGGTTTGTCTCATGGTCAGCGAACGGTTTGCTAAGTCGTTCATGCCGCTGTGCAGGTCACGGGTTCAAGTTTCACATACCTGAGGGGTCATTCCTGCAGGCTCGGTGGTTCTCCTGGCTGTTATATGGCAGCGGGTGGGATTCGACCCTGTGTAACGCGAGTACGAGATACCATCGTCGTTGTCGATTTCAACTATATATATATATATATATATTATATATATGTATATATATATATATTATATATATAATATATATATCTACATACATATATATTATATGTATATATATATGTATGTAGATATATATATATATATATATATAATATTATTATAATATAATATATATATATTACATAATATATATATATATGTATATATATATGTATGTAATATATATATATATACATATATATATATTATATATATATATTATATATATATTGTCCTTCCCTAAGCACCATCATTCTCGTTCCATCACTATCTCATACCTCTATTTATTCATTCCAATCTTATACATTTATTGATCTATCCTGATGATAAGCCACGTTGGATGGCTCGAAATGTCGATTCAAACAATTATGGATGCGATGATTCCAGAAGAAAATGTCTTATACACTTATTGATCTATCCTGATGATAAGCCAGGGTGGATGGCTCGACGCATCGATTCAAACAATTATGTATGCGATGATTCCGGAAGAAAAATCTACACAAAATACAAATCGTAGAAGCCTCAAAACAATGATAAAAAAAATTAAGATAATGTAATGTTGTTTACAATTTTATGTTAGTGAAAACCAATTTTTTATACAACTTGTATAAGTTTGGGCCCTTTTTAATTATTTGAAAGACGTTTTTAAATCCTAAATTATAATTTCAATAAAAAATAACAAGAAATTAAATAGATTTTTTTAATAAAATTTGGAATGATTCGCTCTTATGAAGAAATTAAGATCCAACATGCTTGGGGCTTGGGAGCACTACAAATAACCAAGCACAATTTTTTGGCCTTGCGGCAAGGGCTAGAAATGGCTATATTAAGGAAAATACAACATTTGATGGTATTCAGAGACTCTATGATAGTCATCCAACAAGTGAATAAAATAAAAGAGACCTCCGACAGTGATCAATCCCTAATTTTGCGGAGGATTAAAAAGTAAATTAGAAAATTTGAGACCGTTAAGTTCTATCATGTTAAAAAGCCTCCGAATACCAAAGCGAACACTTTAGCTAACAAAGTTGTTTCCTTGGATCAAGGGATGTTAGCCCAAGACAATGGAAGATGTATTTTTAAACCTTTATTATGACCCTTACAATAGAAAACCAGGTACAAGGTGAAATGAATGTTCCAAGAATGAGTAATGGAATATTGGGATATTGGGAGTCTCTTCATTCACATGCTAGAGTTTTTCCTTGATCGACCCTTTCTAAATGCGCAAAAGAAGAACGTTTAGATTTCCTTAAATGTTGGTACCTGGATCCCATCAAACACTTGGTCGAGGAATGAGTATGATTTCAAGGTCGGGGATAAATGGAGATCAAGAGCCAACACTAGTAAATGCATGAGGAATATGTGGAAGGAAGTCTTCATTTGTAAGTTGAAGCCTACACGCTCGACCACTAGCACAGTAATGGAGATGGTAATGAATTCCAGAGGTAAAGATTCAGGACGGGGATTATTGGACAGTGGTGTTAATGTGGGCAAGATATGAAGGGGTACGAGGTGGAAGCAAGATACGGAAGGGAGCGGTTATCTCAAGCGAAATAATTCATAAGACATATTGGGTCCTCCTCCCTAGGCCAGTGGTTCAAGTTTGGATAAGCCAACCCACAAGTGAAAATTTCGGTCGAAGGGGAAAAGAGAAAATGGAAGGCATGTCAGAAAACTCAGCAGCTATGAAGGAGAACATCAATAAAGCTTGCCAACTCGACTATATCACGACCACCATGGAGCACATTTTATCTATGTTGAATCATTAAGGGGAAATGTTAGCTACTGAGAACGAAGCTTAAATTCTTCTCGTCAATCAAAAGATTGATCTTCTCCAAATCAAGATAGAAAGGTTGCAGGTTAAGATGGATACAATGGACCTTCATTTGGAAAACCTTTAAGCTATAGTCAAAAGGGGATCAGAGGATGTTATTGTTCTTTCCCAGCTAGAGGGTGAGGATGAGGCAACTAACAACAATACTGAAGAAGGGTCGTCACTTATAGGCTAGTTTATTTCGTTCCCTTTTAAAATATGTACTACAAGTATTTTCTAATTCTAGGAACTTTTTTGAAGATTTTCAGTTGTAATTAGCTCAAAAATTGTAGGAGGTACGAAGCATGGCAGAAACAAAGGTGCTTTTTGGACTCGTCTAAATCTAGAATACCAACTAAATATGTAAAAGGACCTGGTCATGTAACCAATTTGATATACATACAAATCCTAACCATTTCATTAAAAAATAAAAAACTTTGAAATAGTAATTTTTATTTACAATTTAAATAATAATATTTATTTTTATTTTTTATTAATTTTATAACATTTCTAAATTTAAAAAAAAAAAAAGAAGAAGAAGAAGGAAAAGAAAAGAAAGAAAAGAAAGAGAAAAGAGAAGAAAGAAAGATAATGTAAAGATTTATAGATACCAATAGCTCATTATATGAAGTTGTGAATTGTAAAATAAACACCTATTTCTCAAAAGAAATCTAATTAAAGTAATATTATTCATATTTCATTTTTTTATTAATTTTATAACATTTTTTAAGTTAAAAAATAGATATAATAATTTATTAAATATAGTAATTTATTAAATTTAATTAAAGTAATATTATTCTTATTTTATTTTTATTAATTTTACAACTTTTTTTAAATTAGAAAATAGATATATATTTCTTTTTTATTAATTTTATAACATTTTTAAATTAAAAAAATGTAATAATTTATAAATATAGTAATTTTATTAAATTAATTAAAGTAATATTATTCTTATTTTATTTTTATTAATTTTATAACTTTTTTAATTAAAAAATAGATTTAATGATTTATAGATACTAATAATTTATTATTGAATTATTTTTGAATGTGTATAAATAAAATAGATTTAATGATTTATAGATAATAATAATTCATTATTGAATTAGTTTGAATGTATAAATAAAAAATCCAAGTCTTATAAATTACTCTTCAAAAAAATTGAATGTTTTTCCAATGCCTCTTTTGGATAGAAGATCTAAGACCTAGTTTTATCCCTCTATATGTGCCCAAAGGAAATAGACTGGAAAAAACTCACCAAATATCGAATACGTCACATCGAGTTTGATAGAATGGGAGACTCATTCAATAATACCTTATGCATCTCCGAAGGAATGTGAAGTGTCTCCAGCCCTAGCCATCTAGAGCATATTTTATAATTTTTGCCTTGTTGTTTGTACCTCTACTGCCCTCGCACCAAAAGTGATAATATTTGTCAGGTTTTAACACAATAAATGCTCCACAACCATAGTTCCTTTGTTGACAAGCACTGTAAAAAAAACTTGCCGACAAATCTTTCCAACTGTCCTTAAACATTAACTCTCTTTTTATTATTGTGCTTCTTAGTCTCAACTATTTCTGAACAATATGGCGACGCCTTAATGATAACAACTCTAACATTAGCATCTTTTTAATCAAACAATTTAGAGTTCCTACTTCTTCAAATGGACCAAATGATGTAAAAAGGAAGGGATCTATATTTCTTTTGGGATAGAAACCAAGAAGATAAACAAGACTCTGGGGATTGTAACTCCCGAACCTCTACGATGTTTAATGCATCCATTACACATTCCCACGTCGCCATTGCAAATGAACATCTCAATAAAAGGTGACAGACATCCTCAAACCCCGATTTACACATGCGGAAAATACTTGGACCAAAGAAACCGCTATAGAGTAGGTTGTTCCACGTCAAGATTCTATCATGCAGTGCCAACCAACTAAAACATAAGAGTTTTCTTGGAACCTCCCATTTCCACGCACATTGAAACCACTTCAATTTTTCTTGTGGCACCTCCGCCTTGGGAAACCTATTATATATTACCCGAGCGTCAGATTGCCCCTTCTTCAGTTTCCCATCCCAAACCATCCTAACCCCATTTGCGTTGATATGAATACCAAAAACACATAATTGTGACAAATATTCTTCCCATTCAACAAAAAGGCCCCCCATTAGGCCCAAATCATCTTCCTTATACCAATGTTGAAAGAAATTTCCATGATTGTGAGCACAATGAATCTGATTAAGGAATGATTCCTAGAGAAACCCTTTAGTGTGTCTAAACCAATCTCAATTTGTGTACCATCTCCAATGTCCCACTTAGCAAAACCCAAGCAGTCATGGAATGTTTTTCATCATACTACACCAAATGTGAGAGGAGCTTGTTTTATACCTTGCTCCCCACCTTATCCATTTAGTAAAAAGACCCCCCTTCATATATTTTCCATTGTTGATTTGTGCCCAAATGCTACTACTAAGAGCATTAACTTCTCTTAATATGCAATATAGTTCATTTTTATGTCAGAGGAGTCACAACTAGTAATCTTTACGATAAATAAAAAGGGGTTTTTTATATACCCTGTCACAATCTATATATCTCAATTAGAACTATATTTTTTTTTGAAGATAGGTGGAACTCTATAATCCTAGGGCCTTTAAAGGTATGATAAGAAGGGGAAATATGTAGTTTTGAAAATTACAGGATGTGTTCTCCTCGTTTTTTAGAGGAAACATTGTTTGAGCTACAAATTGTAAAAGATTTTGTGAAGAACCTACATTTTTTGTACTCTCTTTTTTAATGAAAATAAAACATTTTTTTTTAATTTTTTTTATTTATTTTTTGAAAAAAAGAAAAAACAAAAAAAAAAACAAAAAACCCTTCAATATCAAAAACTATCTAAAAACTAATTATTTAAAATTACTTAATTAAATTATTTAAAAACTAATTAGAGTAATTCCAAAACTCTAATTATTTGAAAATTTCCAAATTGTAAAAATGAAAATATATCCAAAAATCAATCTAATTATTTGGAAACTTGACTTACCTAAATACAAAAATTGAAAATGATCTTATTTCAAAAATCAACACAAACGAAAATGAATTGTTAGGAAATTGGAATGGTAATATAGGTAATAACATCATGAGCATTCACACATCAATACATTAAAATGGTAATAAGTTAATATAGATTTTTCTACAATTGTCACAATTCACATGTGTAAATAAATTGAAATGGTGATAATTTATTAGTTAATAGAGTGAATTTTTGTATATGAGTATTGTCAAAAATAATATTGACTTCATCAAAAGACATGGTCAAGAAATAAATCATTAATAGTTAGTGGTTTAACAAAGTAGATTGACATGGTCATAGATGTGTTAGATTTTGACATAGTCAAGATAAGATATTCTCTATATATATGTGTAATGCAATAGAGAGAAGTATGAGTGGACAAAAATAGCATGAGTTATATCTTTTGAGTAATAGGGAAGAGCTTTCAAGCTCCACATGTTTTTATCTTGGCATTTTCAAACCTATGTGTATTCAACGTCTGTAAAAATATCGTCAAGTATAACGAATTCACAGGAACGAGTCTATGTAACACATGGATGATGGATTTATCCAAAAGTATGTAGAGCCCCTTGCAACCATGGAAGTTATTGCTTGTTAATGTTTTGATTCATTGGAAAATGGTGTATCAAATAATTTTCTTATTATATGATGATAAATTGATGATTATAGTATGATATTTTATGTTTAACTCACATGACATAATCTTGGTTGATATTGGTAAAAGCATCTTTGTTTTACATATTTTAGAAAGTACCTGAAACTAAAAAAGAGCTTGATCATTTTCTTTGAAAACTTATTCATCAATTTATGCAAAAAGTTGAAATTTTCAAGATCAAGCTCTTTGGTAGCAAGATGAATTTCCAAGATCACACTCATTTGACATTTGTTTGCAAAGTATGTTACATTCACATCCATAACTAATTCTCTTGGTTATGGAGTTCTCTATTAATTCAATCATTTCCTTTTGTCGAGTATTTTAATTCTTCAATCTAAATCTACAATTTTGATAATTTGAATTAATTTAACCACCATGAAAAATGGTTAGATTACAGTTTTAAATTATTTAAGTTACAATTTTGAGATTATTAACATGTGAGTGTAGAATATTTAGGTCGAACCCCTCTTAAACCACAATTTAGTTAATAAATAACACATGCATTGGTTTTAAAAAAACAATCCATGCTTTCTTAAACAATAGATGCATTTCAATAGAGGTTTTTTGGAGCTCTGCAACCCTAATGGTCATGCGGCCATGAGGTAGGTGGCGCGGAAAACCACAATTACAGTCAAAAAGAGGCACTGAAACCAAGAGGTTACAACAATGGCAAAGGAAGACAGGAGGAGAGAGATCCCATCCTATAGAGATGCAGCAACAACAAACTGGATGAGGAAATGAAGATACAAGGACCTGTCCTCACAGCAAGATGGCAGGTAGGAAGTAGAGGCAAATGCTTACCGTGTGCAATGGAAAAACCGAGATTCATTATTGCCATGAATAAAATCGAGCACTATAGAAGCTATATGAAGGATCGCGCTTTAATATGCAAGTTTATTGACGTATGGCCGTCAGAAAAGGACCTAACTAGATGGATACAACAGAAATGGCAACCCTGAGGCCAAATAGTGCTGAAACTGGGCGCACGAGGCTTCTTTATGGTAATTTTCTCAAACCTGCAAGATAAATAAAGTGTATGAAAACAGTGCATATTTTCATAATAATGCAAGTTTATTCATGCAATACTGAGAGGAGTGTTACAACCCTGATAAAGAGAAATTCCTAGCAACTCCAGATTGGGTAAGACTGTTCGGGTTACCAATGGACTTTTTGGAACCTGAGATCCTGGCGGGAATAGGAAATACCATAGGAAGCTTTGTTAAAATAGTTAAATCAACAAAGAAGGGAAGATACACTTCTTATGCAAGAATCTGTGTCTATAGGAACATAGCCGACCCGATTTCAGGGCCAGTTGAGCTAGAATACCATGAAGAGGTGTGGCAGCAAGCGCTGGACTACGAGCACATCCCTTTCAGATGCAGAAAGTGTCATGAATATGGGCATCTTTTCAAGGAATGTCCTCTTAGCATAGAAGAGGAAGAACGGAGAAGCAAGCAACAGAGGAAATATCAAGATGATAATGAAGGGTTTCAGGAGATAAAAAACAAAAAAAAAGACCTACAAAGGAAAACCAAGGAACGCATAAAAGAACTACCAACCAAAAAAAATAAGTCAAACATATTTGACATTCTACAGGTAGAAGAAGAGAACAAAGAAATTTGAATAATGGACTATCAGGAAGAGAAAGAACACGAGGATAGCGCAAGCCAAGGCACAAAAAATACAAAGAGGAAAACCCAAAGTGAAACAACAGAAAAGGTAGGAAAAGAAAAGGGGGAGAATCGGGAAAGCAAAGTAATGGAAATCGATACCAATAGAGGGAAAAACCAACGTCAAAAGAAGAAATCCTGAGGAAACTTCTAGACGAATGGAGACACTTGGACGAAAGGATCATCCCAAAAGAGGATAAAAAATTATACAGGGAAACCTTTCAAAAATATAAGGAAAAACAAGATCATAGAAAGACAGAAATGACTGAACAACTAGTCATCCAACCTCAAAATGCCCAAGATCAACAAAGTAAAGCGAAAGGAGGAAAAAAAAAAGAGACGAGAGGAATATTCAGGGATCAATATAGATCATGGGGGAAATGCTAGTAAACACTAGAAGAGTAGTCCCACTTTCAGTTGTTTTCCACCGAACAAACCCAACAGCCCAGTGATAATTACATCATGGAACATACAGGGACTTAACAGCAAAGGTAAACAAAGATACCTAGCAGAAAAGATAAAAAGAGAAAGACCCCAAATAATGTTGTTACAAAAAATAAAAATAACAGGGGGAGAAATGGAAGAGATCTTAACCAAAATCAAACCTACATATGAATGCATGACAATTGATGCAAAAGGCAGCACAAGGGGGATTGTAATTTTATGGAACCCAACGGAAGTTACAATTGACTACTGGATAGAAATGAAAAGGATTTTTTGTGGGAGATTCCGACTTATAGGCCATAGAGACTAGTTCTTAGTCTCGGCAATTTATGGACCTCATATACCAGTGGAAAGAGGAAGTTTCCTCCAACTGCAACGGTTAGGAAACCTGCACACACAAAAAGTTGTGGCTGATAGCCGGTGAATTTAATATGACAACCTCAAAAGAGGAAAAGAAAAGGGGATTGCAAAGAGAAGAGCTAGACATGGGAAGATTAAGGGACATACAGTTAGAACTGAAAATGATAGACATACAAAACATTAATGGAAAATTCACTTGGAACAACCGTAAAGGAGGAAGCAAGCAAATAGCTTCCAAGCTTGACAGGTTCCTAGCAACAGAACATTTCATAGGGAAAGACATATTCTATGAAGCAACAATCCTACCCTATCAAGGGTCAAATCATTGGCCCATAAAACTAGAAATCGTCATGAACCATCAAAATCAGAATAGACCCTTCAAATTCGAGGCTTTCTGGTTGCGAGATCCAATCTTCATAGATAATATGGAACAATGGTGGAATAACAACGAGATTGAAACAAAAGGAAGAAACAAAATGCATACCCTACAACTAAGATTAAAGGATCTCAAAGGCAAAATAAAGAAGTGGAATAGAGAGGAATTTGGACATATTCAAAAAGACCAAGAAATGTTTCAGACATAAATGAAAAAAATAAAACAGAAAGTCATAGAAGACGGGAGAACAAAGGAACTAGAAAAGGAAAAAGGAATGGTGCTAAACAAGCTGAAGGAAAAAGAAGAAAACAAGAGGAAATCTGATGGAGACAAGAGACAATAATACAATGGCTGAAAGAGGGGGAGAGAAACATGAAATTCTTCCACAAAGCCATTCAATAGCGTAGACAGCAAAATAGAATATTCTCTCTAAAAGATAACCAGGGCAACAGGTTAACTCAAAAAGAGGAGAAGGAGAGTCTGCTGGTACAACACTTCAAAGGAATCCTGACCGAGACGCAAAGCAATAGAGAGGAAGATATAGCAAAAATAAGCCAATATATACCCACAAGGGTGAATCGAGAATAGAACATGGCACTCCTAAGGGTGATAACTGAGAAAGTAGAAGAGACAGTGAAGACGATGGCAAAGAACGAAACCCCAGGACCAGAGGGATACACCTTGGAATTCTTCCAAGCCACCTGGAGCTTCACGAGTCAATAAATCGTAAATGTACTGAAAGAATCTAGATGCATGAAAAGAATGCACCCAGCTTGGAATGCAACCTTCCTCGCCCTGATTCCGAAGATGGAAAAGGCTGAAGAACCTCAAGGTTTCAGGCCGATAGCATTATGTAATGTAATTTACAAAATCTTAGCCACTATAATGGTGAATAGACTAAAATTTATCCACCCAGAACTGATATCAGGAGAATAAATGGGGTTCGTGAAAGGGAGACAAATAGTGGACGGAATCATAGTTGCTTAAGAAGGAATTCATTCACTAAAGAACTCAAAACAAAAGAGGATGATGATCAAACTGGACCTAGCTAAAGCATATGACAAGCTAAGTTGGGAATATCTCCAAAAAATCCTAAAAGCTTATGGTTTCGACGACAGATGGATAGAATGGGTAATGTCTATGATAACCACACTAGTTATGTCCATAATACTAAACAAGACACCTACAGAAGCCTTTAACCCGTCCAGAGGACTCAAACAAGGGGATCCTCTCTCCCCGTTCCTGTTCATAATAGTTGCGGATGGTCTGGGAAGATTAATAAAAGCAAAATTGAATAACGAACAACTAAAAGGACTTAGACTGTGGGGAGAATAACTACCCCTAACACATCAATAGTTTGTGGATGATGTCATGATGTATGGACAAGCCAATCTCAAAGAAGCAAAGCAATTAAAGGAAATCTTCGATGAATTTACAAAATAAATAGGTACAGAGATAAATAAAGACAAAACGAAAATCTACTTCTTCAATACTCCAATGAATTCCCAATCATTCCTAGCTAAAACCATGGGTTTTCGAAGAGGGAAGCTCCCCACTAAATATCTAGGCATCCAACTAAGCGATAAGCAAAACAAAATTGCTAATTGAGGAAGTTTGATGGAAAAGATACAAAGACGAATGGATAACTGGACTTTAAGGGCTCTGAACGCTCCGAGCCGCATCATTCTCCTCAAAGCGGTCCTCCAATCAATTCCAATTTATCAAATGACTAGCCAAGCTATACCAAAAACGATATGCCAAAAAATGGTGGATATCTTCAAAAAATTCCTATGGTAAGGGACAAACAAAGCTAAAAAGTGGGCACTGCTATCATGGAACTAGCTGAGTAAAACATTAACAAGAGGAATAGGTTTGCGAGATCCATATATTCTGAACCAGGTAATAGGGGCAAAATTGTGGTGGAGATAGATACAAGGAGGAGAATATGAGTTGTATCAGTTGCTCAACTGATACAACTCGTAGAACAAGATAGGAATATGAGTGATCATCTAGAAAATTCGAAGAGAAAAGACAGGAGTGGAGAGGGAAAAGGACAAACACAGGAAAGGACAAGGGAGAAACAAGACAAGGGAAGATAGGTGATTGACAAAATGATGGAGTAGGGTAGAGGAAGGACAAACCCTGAGAGTACGAGGGATGAACCAAAAAGGAATGTTAGAGGAGAGAGCAGGACAAAGAAATCGAAGACAAGCAGAGGAATAAAGACAAGTGACAGAGTAGAGTCAGAAATACTATGACAAAAGAAACCAGGAGAGAAAAGAAGTTAATGCAGGAAAACGATGGACAGGACATGAGGGTAGCATCCCAAGGCAGGAAGGAAGGGATGCATGCTGAGGAAAAAATAGGACAACTAGCAGTAAAAAAAAGAGTCAAGAATGAAAAAGAGATAAATCTCAAGGAAAAGAGGAAAGGGGCATTATGCATGCAAATGAGAATGAGGAAAGGTGACGAGAAAGGAAGAGGAGGCAGCGAAAAGACGCAGAAGGCAGAAGAAAGGCGAAGTTTGGCAAGCAGGTCTAGTAACAGAATAGGGAAGGCACGTGGAACAAGTCAGGGAGCACAAGTTTAAAGGGTTCAACCGCCAAAGCTGAAAGCAAAATGGCTCCGAGAAAAGGAAAGAGAACAACTAAGAAGGACAAAGGAACAAGAAGCCAGGGAAAGAAAAGAGACAAGAAGCAAGATGGAAATACCATGAAGACGATTATTGATTCCTACATGGAAGGAAACCCGAAGGAAGTAAGGGGCTAGATTAATAGCTAGGAGCAAGATCTAAGAGACAATCTTAGATACAAAGACATACCCATGGATGAATAGGAAAGAATGGTGCAAGACCCTGAGACTACGAATGGAAGACAATCCCTGTTCAAAGACCCTACACCAGTACTGGATCATGAAAAATGTAGTGGCACGGGCCATGACCCTCCACCGTGAGCACATGGAAGGAGAAGCATTTGACAAACAAAAAGACAAAAAGGAGAAAGACCCAATCCGAGCTGAACTTCTAAGGGAAATAGCGACCATACAAATACAGATTTACCAAAACAATCTTTGCCTAGGATTGAACAGACCCTGAAAGAGATAAAATGGAAAATGGAATAGAGATGTGTGATGCGAGGATCCAACGCAAAGGCACCAACTTCGGTAGTATCCTCAGATGAGCAGTGATCAAACGAACCAGAATGTTTTGATTTTTGAATTTTGAACTTGATGAAAAAAACAAGCATGTTTATTTTGATCTTTAGAGATAGAAGTAGAGATAGTCAACATAGAAACAGTGGATGGATTGTTATTAAAATTAGATATTTACAAACAAACTATGCATTTCAAAGAAAAATTGAAATCATTTTTCATGATACTTTTAATTTATTAGTTGTTCTATTTTCATCTTAACACTTGGTTATTGTTTTTGTTTCCATATTTATATTTTTCATTATTTTAATTGATTGCATATATATTTATTCTAAGAAAATGGCTCCCATTGGTCACCCTAAAAAAGATAAACAACAATTATCACAAACAACATTTTGATCAACCATGTCCTTTCCAAAATAATTTTGATATTCATCCCCCTAAAGACCAAGACCATGACTCAAATAACATTGAGATTCTTAAAAACGAGCAAACATCAAAGAAATGTGAAGACCAAGACCATGACTCAAATAACATTGAGATTCTTAAAAAGGAGCAAGCATCAAGGAAATGTAAAAGAACGTTCAAATCAAAATGGAAGACAATATTTATATGGGCTTATATTGTAAAAGATTGTAATGAGGTTGACACTATAAAATGTGTGTTGAATATAAAAGGGAAACTCCATTTTGCTAAAGATGGAAGCACCACTTTTCAAGTTGGTGGCCTAAATGTCCATAATAAATCAAAGGCTCATAAATTATCTCTACAACTTTTGAAGGGAGAAAACAAAAAGAGTTGTATTTTGATTACAAAACATGTATAACTAATGGTAGATGTTGAGAATAAGATGATTCAGTGATTGAAAATATATGTTTAGTTGTCATACTTGACTTCTTGTTAAAAGTGTATTTTATGACTTGAATATTCAATATAATGCGTGAATACTCAACATATACAAATACAACATCTAACAAATAGTTTCTACAAGCTACCAAAGAGATATATTAGCAAAAGTTAAAAGATTATATTTGGCACAATCCATTCTACTCAATTTTATTTGATGAAAATATAGATAAAACTATGGAGCAACACGTGATTATTTCATATTACATATTTGATAAATAAAGTAAGAGGCCAATGTGTGAAAAGATTCATACACTTACTTCAAATTAAGAATAGAACAATTCAATCTACACATGATGAAGTAACAACTCTTTTAGCATAACATGCGTGGGACTACTTCAAATTGATTCCAAACACTACAACTCCATAGATGGATCTTTCCTTAGTTGGATTTGGATTTAACGAGGCCTTTCCCATGAGGGGTTATGTCAACATGCTCCTCATTTATTAGATATCCATTAAATAACTCATTAAGAAAAATTTGATCAAATGATGCTTCATGAATTGCAATATATTTTGATAAATTCACAAATAAAGTTAATTTTTGGCTTGAAAAAAATCTCTAAAAGACCTGGTTTATTAGATATCCATTGCATAGCTCATTAAGAAGCATTAGATCAAATGATGCTTCATGAATCACAATATAGTTTGATAAATTCACAAATAAAGTTCATTTTTGGCTTGAAAAAATCTCTAAAAGACATGGTTTATTAAGTATCCATTGCATAGCTCATTAAGAAGCATTAGATCAAATGATGCTTCATGAATCACAATATATTTTGATAAATTCACAAATAAAGTTTATTTTTGGCTTGAAAAAATCTCTAAAAGACATGGAGAATTAAAAGAACTAATTGAAATATTTCAAATCATTAGTTTAGAGGTCTTATAAATTCACCAAATTTGGTGGTTGTCTAGAAAAATGGTCGCCGTAGACTTATTAGGATCATGTTAGGGGAGAAAAAAATGGATGACTTGACAACAATATTTCAATTACAATTTTGCATCCATTTATTAGGAGATGTACTTGTTGGGTTAAATAAGTTGAATCAAAAGTTCCAAAGATCAAGTGGAGATATTAATTCAATTAGCACAATAGATGATTAGCATGCTTCATAAGCAAACTTTGGGAGATATATTTGGAGCCAATTCACATCACAATTTATGAAAAAAAGCAAAAAAAGAAACTTTAATGCATGAATAATGCATGGATATAATTGAAGTTCATGAGTTATCCCAAATACAAATAGATCAAGGACACTAAAGGACACTAGATGACTACATTCTTTTCGGTGAGAGCTTTGTAAAAAAAATGATTGATTCTCTAAATATGATGTTAACAAATTGCTATTATTTAATGCTGCTGAGTTTAACATTCATTATTATGAGAAAGTAGATGATAGAGATGTTCAAACAAAAAGATGGTTAACATGCTTACCTTAACAATTGAATGTTGGAGATTCACGCAAAGACATCACCTATTGTGGATGCTACTATGTTACTAGATATTAGAGTGAGATGGATTGTACTATTTATAAATCACGCCCAAAAAAATTATATGCATGAAGCATGTGATCTATTTGGAAATAAACTTGAATAGTTTGGAAATTTTGAATGTCTTAAACAACTATGGAATGTTATTCTTGTTATTCCAACTAATACAACAATATGTGAAAAATCTTCTCAAAATTTAATTGAATAAAAAGTGACAATAGAACAAAACTTTCTTTGGACACCTTAAATGTGTTGATGTTTCTCTTCTGGTGCACTTCATGCTTTAAATGAAGCAACCACATCATTTATGATATATAGAAACTCATGAAAGCATAGGCAAATAGCTTCATTTCATCCATGATGTAAATTTTACTGATTTTGAAAAATGCAAATTATTTCTGTTAATTTATACAAGATAATTTTGTGGATAATTTTATATAAAATAATGCACTATGCCATTTATGATATAGAGAAACTCATGAAAGCATGGGAAAATAGCTGCATCTCATGCATGGTTTAAATTTTAATGATTTGGAAAAATGCAAACTATTTGTGTTAATTTATATAAGATAATTTTGTGGATAATTTTATAAGAAATAATGCACTAAATTTTATTGAAATTACAATCTCATCCATGATGTAAATTTTAATGATTTTGAAAAGTACAAATTACTTGTGTTAATTTATATAAGATAATTTTGTGAATAATTTTATATGAAATAAAGATGCAATGTTTTATTATAATTTATTAAAAAAATCTTACTAAATTTTTCTAATTTTACAAATTGAAAATTATTTTCTTAATGTTATAGAAAAAAAATCATTCAATTTTATAATTAGGAAAAAAATAAACCACCCAATTTTATAACTAGAAAACCAAAAGAGAAAAATAGAAAGTATAAAATTCTTTATCTATTTTGACATTCTTATTCAACCTGGAATATGAATGGTTAAGAAGGCCTAATCTAATAGGTAAGAGAATGTGTTTCTTCCCAAGAGGGTCTCAGGTCCAAAGAAATAGAGTATTTATGCCTCCCTAAATTTACAGTAAAATGCAAACACTGAAATGAGTTCCTCTTCCCACAAACAAAAGGTCCAACTTGATTGTGCCCATTAAATAATGATAATAATAATAATATAATTGCTAAAATAACTCTCACAATCTAGTAACCAAATTAAAAATCAAATATATACCCCCAGAAAAGACAAACTTTCTCGCAAACCACCCGGCAAAGAACAAAACAAACATCTACTTTTTAACTTGGGCCTAGGGTGGTGCTGCAGAGCAGTGGAGAGGAGAATATACAAAAGCCATCTATATATTTAGTTTTTTATACGTCGATTGCATCGAACTGCCAGTACCCCGCAAGGAATGTAAATCAAAATGGGGGGTTGTTCTAAAAATCTTGTTTTAAAGAATTAATAGATCTCCATTTTTGGAGGTGTGGTGCAACTCCGCATTAATGATCACTGCAACCCCATAGCTGGTCACATTGATTACTAAAGCAAAGCTCCACAAGCCTGATAATAAAATTTAGAAACAATGGAATGTGATGGGATTTCATTTCATAGGGTTTAGGCATCAAAGAATTACAACAGGGTAGCAGAGATGTGTTCCAATGGTGACGATGAAGTCCGTCCTCTACCCTCTGCCCAAAACACATTACACTGCTCGATTAACCCTACATGTTAACCCCGATCATTAAATTAATTTAAAATAAAAACCTGTGCCTTAACAAATCCCAAATTTATCCAGGTACTCCCCCAAGCAACGATTTTAGTTAAGAGTCGTGGATAGTCCACCCTTTTTACTGATGGTGTTTACTTTTCACTGATGTTTTAACTGGTTTGTCGTGGTGTTTACTTTTCACTGATGTTTTAACTGGTTTTTCATCTAGCCGATAGACACTGTTAAATTTTTTCAATTTTTTCAATGTTAGGAGAAATAGGTCTGATTTTCAGGCCTATTAGCTCAATGTTCTTGTTCATTATTCAACTTCAATGTTAGGAGATGTTCTTGTTCATTATTCAACTTCAATGTTAGGAGAAATAAGTCTGATTTTCAGACCTATTAGCTCCTGAATCTTCTATGCCAGAGCCATAGCTCTTATGATCTTCTAGGCCAGAGCCAACTATTGATTTGCATTGAATTACTACATGCATTATATCTTTGAGCTTGATTTACTTCATGAATGGTATCTTTGAGCCTAGAGGTTCATTCTAGGCCAGGTATGATGTGTAAGTCTGTCCCAGTATGGATGTGTAATCATGTCCATCCATTATCAAAGTTAGATAAACAATAAAGAAAACATAAAAAGATTAAAAAAGGAAACAAAAAAAATTAAAATTAAAATTAAAATCTAAAAAAAACCTATACAAAACATTATGCTCCTTATTTAATTAAGGATGTAGCTCTTTATTTAATTAAGATGGATATATTTCTGAACTCTTTATTTAATTAAGATGGATCTAGCTCTCTTTATTTAATTAAGATGGATCTATATTGGTCTTCCCCTTTCCGCTCAGTATGCTCCATATTAATTAATTAAGATGACTCTATGCTGGTTTATAAAAAATAGTTTTGGTTTTACTATTTAAAAGTTTAAAGGAACATCTGGTTTATAAGAAATAGTTTTGGTTCTACTATTTAAATGTTTAAATGAACATCTTAAATAGATGTCTAGACATCTTTTCCTCTACCGTCTCTCTTATTCTACTTTATGATCTCTTTTGCCCTACTTTATCATCATTAGTTGGACAAAATGATCCTCTCTGCGCTCATACTGCAAGCACTTTCTGATATCAGTATAATATCAGTCTAGACTCCAGAGAAACCATCCAACTACTTCTAGAGAAAATAGAAGGAAGTCAAAACACTTCAGCCCACCAAAAAAAAAAAAACAAAACCTCTCTCTAATGGGGAACATACCAAATTGCCTCCCTGCTCCAAAAAAGAGGGCATAGCAAAGGAAATTTCGAACTGGATATCGGATCCCAAAACGAAGGAGGCAGCCACAGATCAATTAATATATAAATATGAAATATCCGCTTCAATTTTTTCTTGTCACACTTCTTCAAACGTCAACATTTCATAGAAAAAAATAACCCCAAGCAGAATCACAGATTATCATTATCACAGCTAGCATTCTTTATCAAGAGCAGATGTCAGCCATCGTTGATTATCTAGGCCGGTCCATATTAAGTCAGTAACCGAACAAGCAAAGTAAAGCTAGATAACAGATAAAAATAAGGGGGCGCGGCGGGAAATGTGGCAAATTGTTCGAGGCTCGGTACGAATTGACCATCGTATGAGCACGGAGATTTGCTTCATCGATATTGCCACCTCTCAAAAGCAAACTAAACCACCGCCAACAGGCCGGCTAGTTCGCTCTGCAAAGGGGCTTTGGCTTTCCCAAACCCAAATATTCACTAACGACGCCACGAGAAACAAACAAACCAAGTAAACAACTACAGTTATCTCAGGACCAGATTAGAACAGTAAACAACTTCAGGGAATGGAACTCTACCAGAAACACAGATACAATCCTCGAGAGAACGCGAAAGAGCAGAGGCCAACAGATAAATACAGAAAGGAGTTTGGAACCCTATATATAAATAAATTGCAATTTCGCTCTTATCGGCCGTACCCTTACCCTAACCCTAACCCTAACTCATTTTTCAATCTGCGTTGTTATTAACCCGAACCCTAACCCTAACTTGTTTTCGGCGGTCTCATGTACATGGAAACATACACCCAACCAAACACAAACCCTCATACACACATTATTTAAAAATCCATAACCTCCAATCAACTCCAAAATTTTGGACCCATATAATGGAAGACTGGCAATTTCGCTCTTATTACCCTAACCCTAGCCCTAACTCATTTTTCAATCGTCGTTGTTATTAACCCGAACCTTAACACTAACCCTAACTTGTTTTTCGGAGCCATCTCATGTACATGGAAACATACACCCAATGCAACACAAATCCTCATACACACATTATTTAAAAATCCATAACCTCCAATCAACTCCAAAATTTTGGATCCATATAACAAAGATAAGTATCTTGGATCTAAATATGCTATAGGGGAGAGCTCTATATTGTTGTGGAGGGACCAATACTAGTTATAGTATTGCATCTATCAGAAAATATTCATAAATTATCAAAAATATGCACATAAATAATTTATATTAAGTTATATAATTTAGTCCAAAATGGGCCCACATATTGATTGGGCCAACAAGTGTCAAATACCAAACCTTAACATCACATATTGACAAGACATAATGTCCCAAATATCTCCAACTCTGAATTACCAAATAAGTCAAAATGCATTATAAAACATTCCAATGAATTCTATTCAGAAGTACGTCTATCCCATCAAACAGTCACCTATAGATTTCCATTGAAGCAACACATCCCATTGCTCAGTAATACCTGCACAAGAATAGGTGAAATGTGTGTTGGTCATATGTACATGTGTATTTAACCATTCAACCTATTGAAGACAATAAATGATAACATTTCATTCAAGTTTAAAGACAATAAATGACAACATTCAATTCTCAACAGTCCATTCAGGATTAAAGACAATAAATGACAACATTCAATTCAGGAATTGGTTCAGAGGATGCAATAAATGTCACCAACCCTTTGAATTCAAGTATTAAACACACCACCCCGGATGCGGGTGTCCATTAATGTGTTTACGGTGATGAGACGGGGCGACGACGGACGGGGTGGCCACTCGGCCCTCAGCAACCATCCCAAGACCAGAGTAAATGATCCTCAAGGCACAAAGCAGGCAGCAATAAATGACTACTACAGTCGAGGCAGAGCCATTCCTTGTTTAACCATGGCACCAGAACACCATTCCAGGCATTCTGCCCCTGTTTCACTGCGCTTGCCCTCCACAAGCGGAAGAGCCTACCGGGAGAACTAACACAGGGCATCACCGCTGGATTGTTTGCTACCTTGACTTGGGCGATGGTTACCACCATTCCCAAACAAATCTCTACAACTCAGCTCCTATTCTCCAACATTATGTTACCTCTGCGCAAAATTCCTCTGACTATTCTCCTTCTGCTTCCCCTGACTCATTCTCTGCTCCTTTTTCCACCATGGTTCACCACCACATGCGTAGCAAACGCGGTGGCACGCGAGGAGGCAGCTCTCACTCCTAGGCTCTGCATCAAAGCAGTTCGGATTCCCTAGCTTCCTCCGCGGAAAATCCCCAATATCCAAACATAAGAAGTGGTCGTGGCAGAGCAGGCCTCCACTGCTCTGGTTGCGAAGAGGCGGCTGTGCGTACTGCTCCCTTTCCTCTGCCCCTACACTAGGTCCCTCACACGACGCAGTTCCGATTCCGCAGCTCTCTGAACTGCTCGGTCATTGTTGCCACCATCTCCATCTCCATCACTGAAGAGGCTGAGCACCACATCCCTATGACAATTCCCATGGAGGAGACGCACAGAGCTAGTCCAAGTCGGAATAGAGGCAACGACGAAGAACAAGGTGGTAATGGTGGTCAGAACATACGGCATGGGAAGGCCATTACTGGCAACGCGCATGATGACTTGGGCCTTCAAAGTGACACACAGGCCGTGGAAAGCCTCATGGAGGACACGTCGGGCCCGTAATTGGAAGCCGACGGCAGGGAGGGAGCTCATCAGGCGGTGGGACGTGGCGAGTCGGACAACCCGGATGATTGGGCTTGCCTGATTGTGGAGGAACCTGCCACGGAGGAATTAGTCGCGCGCGTCATGTTTGCCAGGTGCCACTCCTCTTAGTTTTTGGTTTATTTCTATATTGTCTTATGTGGCCTCAGATTTTCTGAGGGTTGGCGGTCCAGTGCGGATAAACTGTTGGTTTTTGGGTGGGTTTGTAATGTTGTTTTTTTATCTCTTCATAAAACTGTGGTTAAATCTGGTGTCTTTTTGGACCTCTTTTTCTCCTTCAGACTGGTTTCCCCTTTGTTGGGGCAGTCTCAGTTTTTGTTAATGGCAACATGTTGATTAAGGTGGGGTCCCTCTATGGCCAATGCATTATGTAACTACCTTTTGTATTATATCAATAGATTAATCTTACTTAGAAAAAAAAAGTATTAAACACACCAGACTTTTCAATTTAGGAATTAAAAACAAGAAAGCACATGGATCAACCTTCAAAGATTATCAACCATTTGATCATGTACAAATCAATCGAGGCCACACATTCAAATTTGGGAGATGGAAATCTATGCCAAACTTCCCTACCAATTAAATTCTATATGAAAAAACTATAAAACATCAACTCTTGCTCATTTTCATTTCAGACATTCATTCTACTCATTAGTTATTGGAGACATGCAACCAAAGTGTTCAAACATTGTTACATTCATTCTATTCAGAAGCTATTGGAAACATACAAACTGAGTGTGTGAACAGTGTTACATTCATCCTATTCATCTGTTGCTGGAGACATACATGTATGTTTTTGTTGAATAATGTTACCATTTTTTTTAATAATGAATAATGTTATTTATGTTGAGAAACAAGGGTAAATTAAAGTCATTACAACCAATTTCATTACCGATTTACTGATTTAGAAACCAATTTCATTGCCATTATAACCTCAAATCTGACCCTGCACCTCAATATCATACTACTATAATAGCAAATAATATCCTTTCAAAGAGCAAAGATAGATAGCCTTGGGTACTAAAGCCATTACAACCAATTTCATTACTAATTTACTGATTTAGAAACCAGTTTCATTGTCGTTATAACCTCAAATCTAACCCCCACAACTCAATATCAGACTACTACAATAGCAAAGAATATCCTTTCAAAGAGCAAAGACAAATAGCCTCAAGTACTAATGGCATAAAAGCAGCAGCCTCCATACAATACCTAGAACATGTGTTGCTTATAAGAAAGTAACTGAACAATCTTCCTTCCAACTATTCTTTCGATCAGTTGGTTATGTTGTTGATGGAGCAGTGGATTGAGCAGTGGTG
>APFE030238764.1:81024-134187 GCA_000404065.3 Pinus taeda
CATACCATGCCTACAAAGAGAAAATTCTGATGTCAGGTAGATTCATTGTCTGGTTAGAGAAGCATTTCTAAATGAATAACAGACCCACTAAATAACACACACATTGGTTTAGAAATTATCTTTTCCAGTCTCAAGGGGGTCCCGTAGGTGTTGTATGCTGCCAACAAACCCATAAATCTGTAAAGAATCAAATTTGATTGGCACACAGAAAACTCAGTGTGAGTTGTTGCCCCTAAGAAGTCAACAACAAGGATAATTTCTTACCTATATTAATGCTCGTTGAGATCAGATGCCTCTAACAGTATAACAATGAGTGAAGAATGAAAAAATTGAAAAGATGTGCCTGAGGTGAATCTGGAATCAAAATAACTACATAACTATATAAAGATACTACAACTAAGAACCCTTACATAAAAACATGCTAACCCTTACTAGGAATAAAAAAAATGGCAAGAACACAATGAGTGCCAAAAACAATGATTTGAGGACACAAAAAGTTAGTTGGGTTGAAGAAACTCAGTTATGTCAAAGTTGTTACAAAAAAGAAAAAGGAATAGCTCTTCTTGATAACTCATATTTTTACCAACTAGGATTAAAATGAATGCCAAGAACAAAAAGAACGACAAGAACAATGATTTGAGGACACAGAAAGCTAGTTGGGTTGAAGAAACTATGTTATGTCAAAGTTGTTACCAAAAGAAATAGGAATAGCTCTTCCTGAAAACCCATATTTTCACCAACTATGAATAAAAGGAATGCCAAGAACAATCATTTGAGGACACAACAAAATAGTTGGGTTAAAGAAATTGTTTTATGTTAAACCTGTTACAAAATTAAAAAGGAATAGCTCTTCTCAATAACTCATAAAAATCATCTAATAATCAATTAAATAAGTTTAAACCCTTCCAATAATGATTTTAAGATCCAAGGTGTATTCAACTAAAATATATAGATAGAGCACATAATGTTGTTGCTCATTGATTGCAAAGGCCAATGAGAATCATAATTTGGTGGTTACTTTGCAGGTTGTTGCAGCCATGCCAAGAGTTTCTATTGCAGATCGTACAAGGAATAGGAGGAGGCAAGGGGCAAGGGGGGGCCCAACTGCGGTCCACTTCATCAGATGAGGATGGGGGGGTGATGTGAATTCTCACAATGTGCCCAGTAATGTCGTTGAAAGGAACATTGTGGTTGTAGATCATGTTATCCACCATCAACCACTGAGCCGCCTTCAACCACAATGCAAGGTGCAAGTTCAACAAAGAAAATCAATGCCATCAGAGGCTGGACAAAGCAAGACATGCTAGCTACAATTGGTGACATTGAGTTTAATGAACATTCAATCCGTGCCTCTGCAAAAAGACATGGTATTGTTGCCTCTAACATACATTATTGGATAAATGGGTTGACTAATACGAAGCATAGAGGGCTTGTTACAATTATGACTGAAAAGGAGGAGGTCGAGGTGGTTGAGAGGTGTAAGGAGATGGCCCAATTGGGACATGGGTTAGAGATTATACGACTTAAATCTACAGTAGCTCAAATCTATTAAGGGAGGCCAAACCCCTTCAAAGTTGGGTTTCCTGGTAAATCATGGTGGAGTGGATTTAAAAAAGGCATCCAAACCTTGTGCTACCTATAACTGAGGGCCTTGACAGAGACAGGGCTTTAAATCTACGCCCTACAATTGTGTCCAAGTTTTATAACACTCTTTTTGCTACATATGAGAAACATGATGAAACAAGCTTACAGGCAGGAAGGAATTGTGCTATGTAGGTAATTTCCAAAAGAGGGAGCAGAAATTTGCCTAAGATTTTGCCTAAGAGTAGAGAGTGGATTACTATACTTTCTTGTATCAATGCAATTGGTTCTTCAATCCCAGGATTTTACCTATTCAAAGGTAAAACACAACTAAAAAACTATATACAGAACTGTGAACCAGGTGCATGCATGGTACCACATCCCCATGCATGGATGATAAAGGAACTATTCCTGAATTGGATTTGTCATTTTGTTGCATCTGTACCAAGTGGTGTCTCGCCTGAAAAACATACACCTACTGATTTTAGATGGCCATGGAAGCCACATGTCTTTGCAGGCAATTGAGGAGGCCAGCAATTTTGGCATTGACCTGTTAACATTGCCGACTCATACCACTCACAAATCGCAACCCCTTGATGTCAACATGTTTGGGCCTTTCAAGATCGAGTGAGCTTCGTGGATGGCAAAGAATCCAGGGGTGGAAGTAAAGAGGTTTGAGCTAGCTGAGCTTGCAAATAAATCATTAAAAAGGGCTCTCACACCTTCTAGTATCAAGGTTGGATTTAGGAGGACCGGTATATGGCCACTTAATGTTGATGCTCTCGTGCATGATACTTGTTGTAGCCAAGCATTTTATGTGTAAGGTCAAGAAGCAAAGAACTTATAAGACCATGTTGATGCCCAAGAAGATGTTGATGTTACTAAAGGTATAATGTCCCTTTATGAAGGGCACTTGTGTGGTGATGATGATGAACATGTGAATGAGACACAGTTCAGTCATGAACCAACTGTCAATGTCATGGAGGTTATCACACCTACTGAACCACATGCCAATTCTGTATGTGATATTCCATATGAGGTAGTTTATGAAGCAAATGAAAATGAAAACTTGATTTCAAATTATAATGCAACATGATTAAACAATGAACAATTGAGCATGCCAACCCAGGTAAGCCCACCATCATGGTTGGCAGAAGCCATGATGAATATCAACCCACACAATGTGTCTACCACCAATGAGGAAAGAATGGACATGCCTTCACAACCATCAGAGTTGAACATTGAACTTGTTCATTATTTTGTGGATAGTGGTCCACTAGAAGAGGACCTTGTTCAACATGAGGTACCTGAAGAAGATAATGGGGGCCAATCAGCTATATTGGAGGCTGAAAGCCAATTGTCAGATCCTAGGGAGCATGGGGCAGGTCGTAGATTACTTGGTGCATTCCTAAAGCTGCCAGTAGAGAGACTGAAGGCCTCATCAAGGCACTTAACTGCAGATTGTCTTCATTTGGGGAGGAGTTCACAGTTGCTCACATTTGAAGATTATATGAATTTATTGTTTGAGTCTGAATGTAAAAAAAATGAAATTCAGGAAACTAAAAAGAGAAAGAAGGAGTTGGCCAAGGACAAGAGAGCTGCAAGGATTGCAATAGCAGAAGCTCGAACAAAGGAAAGGATGGAAAGACAAAAAGAAAGGAAAAATAAGGAACATCAAAAACAATTGGCAAGGCAAAAGAGGGAGGCAAGAAAGGTTCAAGAAGTGTTGGAAAGAGGAGGAGGGGTGACAAGCAGGGGAGTCTATGGTCCAAGCCAGTTTGAGGCAAATAGGATGATGTCCAATACACTGGACCACATTGCAGAGCACACACCATCATACCAAGAGCTGATTAACATCCAAGTCCCCCACTATCAACCAAGGGTTCTGCCCACCTCATATACCCCTACTAGTGTAGGTTTAAATCCTAACTATGCTTATATGACACTTGCAACCAGTGTTGGGGTTAGTAACACAAGTGGAGACTTGGGTTATTCAGTCCCTCCATGGCTACAAGGAGCAAATTGGAGTCAAGGATCTGTAACATTCAAGCACATCATAATCAACCAATCTTGGGTAGTCCACCATACTTGGGTCAGGTAGGAGACTCAACAATTCTGGGCAATGAAAGAAATGGAGGCCATCAAGCATAGGGGTGGCATGAATTAATTTTTATAACTGCTATCGCAATGTGAATTTTGTAAGGACACGTAACCCCTACATGCAGTGACATGTTGGGTGCATATGAGTACCGATTCAGCAGGTTATGATGGGGTTTAGGGTTTGTTTACCATGAGTATCGTGTGCCTTGTTCATTGTTGCGTTCAATTTTGTTTGGGACCTATTCTTGTCCATTCGCTCTGTCGGGTAATTGAATTTGAATTGGAATTATGATGAAAGTCAACATAATAATCACAATGTGAATTTTGTAAGGATGCAATATGTTGATTGGTTTCATAATAGAAGCTAAAATATAAACAATATTGAATTAGAATTAGAATTATGATATGGAATTATGATGAGAGTCAACATAATAATTGCAATGTGAAATTTGTAAGGATGCAATATGTTTTTTGGTTTCATAGTAGAAGCTAAACTATAAACTATATTGAATTTGAACTGGAATTATGATGAAAGGAAACATAATAAAGAAGTAAAAGAAGTGAACATGAATCAAAAGTAGTTACCAATCAAAGGAAAGATTTGCCCATGAGCATGTGCTTGAGAAGTGCAATACAAACCAACCCTATGTCTGCTCACAGAGGCAATGAACAAAAGAATCCCTTTGTTCTCACTAAAGGAAATTCAAGAGAAAATAATAGAAAGTAAAGATCAACTGAATCCAGTTTGAAACAACATTGCAAAGGAAAAGAAGTAGTAATTATTTAATTTGGTAATTACTTGATGAAAGGCAACAACATAAAGAAGGAGAAGAAGTGAACATAAATGAACTCAACTCTAGAGCTTTATAGAACAGACCACTAGAGAAAGCAATTACCACAACTGCAAAAAGCAAATGTTCTTTAACAACCATTTATAACAGATTATTGACTTAGGTGAATAACACAAATAGATTATTGACTCTTTAGAATAGATTCTTGACTCAACTGAACGACAATCTTAGTAATTACTGGATGAAAGGCAAAAACATAAAGAAGGAAAAGAAGTGAACATAAATCACAAGTAGTTACCAATACAAGATACTAATAACCAATAATAATAGAAGATACACAAATAATGGTTCAAGACAATCTCTTAAGAGTTTGTAATTGAACGATGTTAGCAAAGAAATTAATGGGCAAAGATTCTTATGTATTCTGTTAGAGGTGAAATCTCACAATGAATATGAAGAAATTGTAAATAATCACTAATTAGTTAATGTTTATTTTGGCTTTGAATTTTTATAAAACAATTTATTTTGATTTTGAATTTTTATAAAACCTTAGAACAAACTTAGAACCTGGGAGCTAACCTTTTGAGAAGTCTAATCATCTTATTAGAGTCTTACAACCTGCAATCTTACTACCGTAGCAAGAGTATGTCGATACTCTGATCATGCTAAAAAGATTAAGATCTTGAGTTCAGTCCAATAACCCTTGAGCTTTAACATGAGGATTATGATTAGGCTCCTTACTGAAGGCAGTCTTACAGGTGTATGATTAGTCAACTAGCTTCCATATCAAGTTGATACACCCAAGGAATTCATAGACACATGCCAACAAGGTAGTGAAAGTGAGAAAAATCACCTGAGTTCATTTTTCAAGGTTTAAGCTAAAAGAAAAAATTATAGAAACCTATATGTGTAGGGATTATGATAAATTAGAGGTTTATATTAAATAAGTATTAATTGCCAAAACCAAAAAATTTATTTAAATTATGTTAAAATTTTGTAAATGAACGATGTAAGTAACGAAGTTAAAGAGCCAAGATTTATAAGTATTCTGTTTGGAGTGAAATCACACAATATGAATATGAAGAAATTGTAAATAATAATGAAATGCTAACTATGTTAAGAGTTTGTAAACGAATGATGTAAGTAACGAAGTTAAAGAGCCAAGATAAATAATGCTTCAAGACAATCTCTGCAAATAATGCTTCAAGACAATCTCTGCAAGGCCCCAGAGTTATGACTCAAGCATAAATACTACCATACAATGGATCTACAATTATTGAGAAAACAAAAAAACTACCCATATCATGTCTGGCCAACTCCAAAAGCATCCTTCTAAGTAGAATACTTGTATTTATTTCATCAAGTAGGCAGAAGCATTGCAAACCTTGCAACATACTCAACTCCGAAGCTTTATAGAACAGGCCACCAGAGAAAGAAATTACCACAACATCAAAAAGAAAATATTCATTAACAACCATTTACAATAGATTATTAAGAACCAATGCTCATTAAGAACCAATGCTCATTAAG
Source organism: Pinus taeda (assembly GCA_000404065.3). Taxonomy (NCBI): domain Eukaryota; kingdom Viridiplantae; phylum Streptophyta; class Pinopsida; order Pinales; family Pinaceae; genus Pinus; species Pinus taeda. The sequence goes on from APFE030238764.1 coordinate 87,027, forward strand.
AACCATTTAGAATAGATTCTTGACTTAGCTGAGGGATAGTCTTGGTAATTACTTGATGAAAGGCAACAACATAAAGAAGGAGAATGAGCGAACATAAATGACAAGTAGTTACCAATAGAAGATACTAATAACCACCAATAATAGAAGATACACAAATAATACTTCAAGGCAATCTCTGCAAGGCCCCAGAGCTATGACTCAAGCATAAATACTACCATACCATGAATATATAGTTGTTGAGAAAACCAAAAAAATACCCATCTCATGCCTGGATCTACAGTTGTTGAAAGTTTATTGTAGATTATGTATACCTATAGAATGAATTATGCAATTGGTTTGTGCAACTATTTATGTGAATTGCTTTCATAACTGGTTCCAATAGATGATTTTTGTGAATGTCTTTGTTAGCAAGAAGAAATAAAGAGTATGATTCGACGAAATTTGTTTATGTTGAGAAGTGTGTAGAAACCCCTGAATTTGTATGCTTTGTATGCAAATAAAAGTACTGAAACATAATGGTAAAATACCATGTAAATAAATCTAAGGCAATAATAGTAATATTAATAGACATGTGTGAATACTAAACATGACTAGAACCATCTCAAAGGAATTTGGGTTAATCCTTGGGTCCAGCTAAGTTAATAGAAACCCAAGAACAATCCCTAGTTCCTAATAAGAAGAGACAACCATAGCAATATATAGGAAATAGTTAACTTTTGTGTAGATAACAATTAATTTCCTTAACAAAGAAGGGAAGCCACTTCAAAAGAATATCCATGGAAATCTATGTAAACAATAGAACTATTCAGAAGTAATGCTCTTACTTCCTATCTTTTCAAGTAAAAACGAACTACCTAAACTTCAACAAGGAGAAAACTGGGTAGGAGTTTATGGGCATGTAATTTAATGTAACTTTCATAATTTATAAGGGTGAAAGAAATTTACATGAAGAGAGCTCTATATCTAACTGTATTCTCGGAATAGTTGAGATATGTACATGTCAATAAATGTAATTATAGTCGGCAGTGAACAATTCACCAAGAGGGAAACTCAAGAACCGAAAACAAATCAAATTTAGGGCATGGCTGTATTTAATGCGAATACTATAAATACCAATTGATTATAAATTTGTGCAATACTGGAATTATAACAAACAAGAACTGAAAACAAATCAAATTTAGAGCATGGCTATATTTAATGTGAATACTATAAATACCAATTGATTATAAATTTGTGCAATACTGGAATTATAACAAAAAAAACTTATGTTCACAACAAAAAAAAATTAATAGCAACCATAATCTCAATTGGACTGGAATTTACATTTTGATCAATTGTACCAGAGAATTTTATGCCCATAACTAATATTTCTACAATGGGTTTCTAAAGTTCTCAAAATAGTAGCGTATTTTGTAATTTTACAAAATGATAGAATACATGATACATGCAACAAATCTCTCTTCAAATAAGGAACAAAAAATATCAAACAATATCGTTAAGTTTCAATTTTTGCTCATATAGAAAGAATCACCAATTGTGAGGAAGAACCCATAGGCATACAACATTGAGTAAAATATTGTGAGCCTTTTACCGACTTGTGGAAATGTAACAAAAAAACGTCATTTGAGAAATTTCAAGAAAACACAATGTTGGTGCTCAATGAAACCTTTTGAAAATAGGATAAGACATAAGAAAACCCTCCTACTAACTAACCTGCAGATCTCATAGCATGAGTTATCACTATAGCTTCTTCCGCCACCCACAGATTGAAGACCACAAACATAAACCCACTATAAAACCCACTAACCCACTGATTGAAGACCACAAACACAAACCCATTGTAAAACCCACTAACCTCCTGACTATAAAACCCACGAACCCACTAATCCACTGTAAAACCCACTAACCCACTGATTGAAGACCACAAACACAAACCCACTGTAAAACGCACTAACCCACTGGCTGTAAAACCCACAACCAAAAACCAAAAACCCAAAAATAAGCCAAAACCCACACAGGTAAACACATACACAAGCATAAAACAAAGGCACAATATTCCAGTGGAGGCTAAATGTGTTAAAAAGCACAATATTTTTGGCTGGTAGGACAGTGTCCTACCTTTTTTCTCCATGCCACCTTTTTTATCCATGCCAAAAAGCCACAGGAACCCCATATGCTCCAAAAACAGTAGCTCAGACTGCAACAACCTACAAGACAACATCAACATGGCTAGATAGGGACCAAAAATAGATAAAGCAGCTCATAAATTGAACTACAAACCTAAAAGATTTGTTCTGAGCGCGAAACGACCATGTCCAACACCGAGCCAAGCTAAATTCACCACAGGGATAAAGGCAGACGAATAACGAGCCCATACCACCAGACGGAGAAGAAAAACTAGGAAAAAGAACAAGATGAAACGCACAAAAACAACCGAACAAGATGAAGAACGACCATCTTTGCTGGTCCATAACCCGCATCACCGAAGCCACTACCTGCATCACCAACGACCGTAATGGCGGTGACCACCATTGGTGCAGTCGCGCCCAACTACCCAGTAGAGCGAACAAACAAGAACATGTCCTAAACAGAAATGAACGCAACAATGAACAAGGCACACAATACTCACAGTAAACAAACCCTAAACCTCGCCATAACTTGCCGAACCGGTACTCATATACGCCCAACACGTCACTGCATGTAGGGGTTACGTGTCGTACAGTGGTTGACTTTGCCAACGTGGCAGGAGGGCCTGCCGACGTGGAGGTGTTCGCCTAATGGCAGCCCTCCCCTATATCATTTTAAGAAATAAAACATTCAACATAAATATTGGAAAACACAAACTGCAAAACTAAAGGATAAACAGAATTTTGGGAAAAACAAATTATATAATCTCTTGGTATGGATTTCTTATGAAGTTGTCTACCTAGTGAGTAAATTAACCCGGAGATTGGAATTTGACGATTTTATTTTATCTTATTTTATGGTAGGAGTGTTTGAATCTTGTTTTTGATGATGGAAATGGATTTAACACCATCAAAAACTCACCTTGAGGGCACCCAAAATCTTGAATTTTGACAGTTGTATGTGGGATTTCCAAAAAAAAATTATTGGATTTTACCAAAATCTCGCCAGAAAATCCATTGTTTTCTCCACCAATTTACTTCATAATTGCTGGATTTTACCAAAATCTTGCCAGAAAATCCATTGTTTTCTCAGCCAATTTACATTTTTAGACTATGTGATTTTATATGAAGTGAGTGCATGAAGCTCAATTTCGATCTAGCAACTTTTTATATACTTACAATATTTCATAGTAATTTAGGATTGTAGCCACCAGTTCGTCAAGCCACCCTTCTTTGAGCTTGAGAAGTTTCATGTTCAAGTCTAAATGGTAGCACCTCTTAATATTCACACTAACTTAATTGCTTAGAAAGGTCGTAAGGTCTTCAGGATGAGCATGCATTAATCGAAGATGTGTGAACATGATGACATTGATATCACAAGAACTGCAATGTTAGTTGCAACATTTTGGGTTTTTTATGTGATATGGGCATACAAAAAATTGAGTTGCACAATTGGGCGCAACAGTAATGCACATGCCCAACCAAGTCAATTCGTGACTTGGTGAGTTGGGCACCGTCGGGTGTGCATGGACAAAAGGAGTGAACTTACAACACCATGGACATATGGCATGTAATGGACACACCCCCCTTTCACCACACCATGAGACAATAGATGAGATAGTTGGAATAATTACGATGTGACATGGGCATCGATGGAATGGCCGAGGGATTGGCCTAATGAAAACAACATGACATAGGCACATGTGGAATGACTGAAGGTTTGGATTGACAAAATGGAGGGTTCAACCAAATGATTGAATAGGTAGGCATGAGTCGTGAAATGGATGAGTGGGTCACACAACAAGTTAGCTCAAATATGAAGAGGTGCATCGTATGGCGGCATATCAAGGGACACTAATCCAGGTGGATATTGGTGGCCACCTACCTATTCCACCTAGACCCCCTAGTCAGTTTCATCTGTTTCCTTAATTGTAGCACAATTTATTATTTTTGGAAGTTTTTCGGGTCTTGAACTTCCCGAGCTGTTTTTAGGCCCTAAATGACATTTTTTTGAAAAATTGCTTAGCAATTGTTATGGCAATCACTTCAGTAGCCATAGTCCTCGGAGAGAACTTTCCAACAAGGTATCATACACGTCAAATAGAGATAATATGACCAAGTTACGACCTCGGGAAGTTGGCTACCCAACTAACCCCAACAGGGCCCATAAACTCTTGGTGTTACATCTCCTCGAATTAGGGTTTTGGTTGTTTAGGGTTTTCTCTTATTGTTCAATAATAAAAAGGCCCTTGAGCCTTATCATAACTTAATTTAAAGGCATGTAGCTGCCACATTTCTTCTCAGAGCTAAGCTACCATCACCTGAGCTATCTTATTTCCATTATGTTTGTAAGCATAGTTCAATATTTTTCTATTAATCAAATGAAGTGTTTTTCTACTGCATCTCTGTGTTTATGATTATATCTATAATTTGTTGTGTTCCTGTTTAAGTTTGTATCAGACATAACCCTTGGATTCCCCACATCCCATATATATGAACAGAAGCACGGAACAAAGGAGGACACATGAAAGCAATGAAGAAGGAAAACACACAATCGAGAACCAAAGTACAAATGCAAGAATGAAGGGAACTACAAGGTCGAACGTGGAGATGAAGAGTTAAACGAAGTCTTGGAGAAGGATGCTCATCCTTCCAAATAATTTGGTTGGAAGAATGAACCAATTAGTTGCTTGTCTAAGCAAACCAAGTTTTTGTGACGAGGGTGGATGGGTATTTGTGACCCAACGTATGTTATTTTGTATTGTATTTTGGCATACACTTAGGTGGTTAGGGTGGAGACCCGAGACGAGCCTCCCTTTTTGTAAAAGAATTGTTGTGTATAAAAATGTTGTGGGATAATGCCATGGGTCATCCTATCTTAAAATTTGTGTTTCTCCATGGTTCATTTGATGCTTGTGGAATGTTCATGTTTATGAAAAATTGGAGCTTTATATACTGTTATAATTTAATGTTGATGAAGAAAATGACTAATCTAGGTGGATATTGGTGTCCACCCACCTATTCCACTTGGACCCCGATCATTGTACCATTATTTCTTTCAGTTTTCGTAATTGTAGCACAATTTACTATTTTTGGCAGTTTTTTTCAGGTCTTGAACTTTCAAAGCCATTTTGAGGCCCTAAACGATGATTTTTGGGAAGACGAGAAAACATAGGCTGTTGATTGAAGTTTGTAGGTTAAAGTTGTATTCTTGGGATGGATATTTGTAACAAGGTATTGTGCATGTCAAACAAAGATCATAAGCCTAAGTTACAACCCTAGGAAGTTGATGTACCAATTTACCCCAACAGGACCCATAGTTTTGGTGCTTCATCTCCTAGGGTTAGGTTTTTGGATGTTTAGGGTTTTCCATTGTTTCTTAATAGTAAATAGGCCTTCAAGTCTCATTGTAACACAGTTCAAGGGCATGTAGCCACCACATCTCTTCTAAGAGATAAGCTACCAACGCGTGAGCTAGTCTATTTCCATTTTGTATGTAAGCATTTTTTAGTTTTTTGATATTAATGAAATGAAGATTTATTTTTGCTGCATCTCTGTGTTTATGTTTATATCTGTATTTTGTTTCGTTCATGCACAAGTCTGGATTAGTATTATCAGAGTGGTCTGCTCTTTCTCTGCTTTTCTTTGCATGTCCCCAACGAGGTCGGGATATAAGGAGTTAGGGCTTGAACTAGTTGAACCTTTGCAGGACCAGCCTCACAAACCCCGATGTCCTCCCATGATGGAAGAAAAGAAAGGAAAGGGAGCAAGAGATCCTTTCAAAATATTGCTCGAAGAAGCCCTCGAGTGACAAAAGAACACAATGATGGACAACTTTGCCCAAATCCTTCGGCGGATGCCCACATGCGACACATCTTCATCAGGCAGCCACTCTGGAGGCACCACTCCCTTCAAGGTATAAGTCAACTTTGACATTCCCATATTTGAAGTCCATATAGATGCAAACGTCATAGATAGATGGTTAAATTTGTTGGAAGGGTATTTCTCGGTTCATGATTTTTCCAATAGGGAAAATATTACTTTTTCACTCCTCAAAGTCACCCCCCACGTCAAGGACTGGTGGGAAACCTACTGTGAGCAGAGGGATGAGAAGGAACCCTCACTATTTTTAGTTGCACCCACATGGAACTATTTCAAAGACACCATCAAGGAGCAGTATTACCCTATCGGGAGCTATGAAGATAAGTACATAAAGTGGACCACACATGGGAAGGGAAGGGACTAAGACATGCGAGAGTTCACAAATATTTTTTGTACCCTTCACATGAAGTTGGGTATCAAATTTTTTGAGTGGCATTTGGTACTCAAGTATCGCAGTTGTCTACACAAATACATCTAGGATGAGATGGAGTTCTTGGACATCTCCTCGCTTGGTGTCGCCTACCAATATGCTGTCAAGGTCGAGTAGAAGTTTAATCAGAAGAAGCGAGACTTTAGATCTGTGAATCCGAAGAAAGGGAAAGGTGGCCCCAAATCGCAGAACAAAGGACAAAGCCAAGGCAGGGTGACCCAGGACAACCTGTCGAAGCCGCAAGCAAAGAACAACATCACGAAGACAAAGAAGGACACATGAAAGTGGTGTGAGTTCTATAAGAGCCCCACTCACATCACAAGTGAGTGTCGAGCCAAGTAGTCACTGGTAGTTGAGCTAAAAGCTTTAGAGTCAGATGAATGTTCTAACTCTAAGTTAGAACCCGATAATGGGAATGACAAAGGGAAGTAGATTATTGCTACAAATCTCAGTGTCACTGTTTCCACCACCAAGATCCAGAAGATTGAGCCCGAAGATCTAGAGGGGGAGTGTCTCTTCCACTCACAGATGTGGGTGAAGGGTTTGCTGCTGCAATTCATTTTCGACAACGGAAGCCAAAATAACCTCATTTCAATAGAGGTCGTGAAGCGGTTGGGCCTACCGACCACACCACACCCACAGTCGCACCATCGGGTGGCTTCACCAAGGACAAGAGCTTTCCATCAGCTAATAGTGTTACCTTCCCTACAGCATCAAGCCCTTCACGTATGAGGTATTATGTGATGTTGATCCTCTTGAAGTCCATGATGTATTATTAGGCCAACCATACTTGTGGAAGAGTCATGTTCTGTATGAGTCAAGGCCTCGCACTGCTATTATTTATTTGGGTAATAAGTTATACAGGATAACAAAGGTAGCCTCGCCTACCACCATCTCTTTGATCTCTGCTAAGTAGTAAGATCATCTCCCAGACCGGCAAATTTGTTTTCTTTCTGGTTCGCTCTCAAAGTAAGAGGAATATCATGGCCACATTCTTGGTCCATGGGAAAGGTTTCTTCACGCAGTAGAAGCAGATGGATAAGGTCGTGGAAGAATACAGGTACATCTTCTCCTCACCCACAGGGGTACCCTTGCACTGTCAGGTCAAGCATTTGATCGATCTAACTCTCGGAGCACCTCTACCCAATGGGCTGATATATCGCTACTCCATTATGGAAAATGAAGAGGTCAAGCGACGAATATAGGAGTTGCTGCAAAAAGGGCACAACCGACCAAGTTCCTTGCCTTGTGGGAGCCCGATTGTACTTGTACAGAAGATGGATGGGACCTAGAATCTTTTCATTCATAATCAGGCACTAAACAAAATCATTTTTAGGAATAGGTATCCAATCCGACAGATTAAAGACCTTCTGGACCAACTCAAGGGGGCCAAGTATTTCAAGAAGATCGATCTGAAGTATGGCTATCACTAGGTTCCAATAGATGTATGGAAGACCACCTTCAAATACAAGGAAGGCCTTTTTGAATGGTTGGTTATGCCCTTCGAGTTGACAAATGCCCGCGCTACTTTTATGAGGCTAATGGATGACACCTTGTGGCCCTTCACCAACTCGTTTGTGGTTGTTTATCTGGACGACATACTCATCTTCAACAAGAGTTGGGAAGAACACTTGTAACACATTTGACAAATCCTTCAAACCCTGCGACAACACAAACTGTGTGCCAACTTGGAGAAATGCACCTTTGGCATGAGTAAGGTCCAAAATCTAGGTTACATCATAGATGAGCGAGGTGTGCATGTGGATTTGACTAATATCCAAGTCATTCAGGATTGGCCAGCCCTGACCACTCTAACAGAGCTTCACAGCTTTTTGGGCCTTGCAAATTTTTATTGAAGGTTCATGTTTGGATTCTCCCATATCACTTGGCCTTTGAGTCAAATAACCAAGGGCAAAGCGAAAGAGAAGTTTTCCCGGTCCAAGTCCCAACAGAAGGCGTTTGTTAATTTGAAGCGTGACCTCTAATATGCACCGGTACTCACATTTCTAATCCTGCAATAGCCATTTGAAATTGAGACATATGCCTCCGACTATACTATTGGTGTAGTCCTCACCTAGCATAAGCATCCAGTGCCCTATCATAGTGAGACACTTTCTAGTACAATTCGGAAGTACCCCACCTTTCATAAAGAGATGTATTCCATTGTGAAGACTTGCAGGCAATGGAAGCATTACATTTTGGGGAAGGAGATGACCATCCACACCGATCACTCACCTCTTCAGTTTATACAAACACAAGGGAAGTTACAGAATGATTGCCATCAGAAGTGGTCTACATATCTGCAACAATTCCACTTGAATATTAAATACAAAAAGGGCAGCACCAATCATGTTGTAGATTTCCTTAGCCGGCCCCCAGTTGCAACACTGGCTATTGTTCTCAACTCTTATGGCCACGAGACCTATGGATGGCCGCAACTATACAAAAATGATCCAGAGTTCTCCTCCACATACCAGATGCTAGTGGATGGCAAGCAAGTTCCTGATTTCCACCTCCAGAACGCATTATTATTCTACTTTGACCACCTTTGTGTTCCTTCAAGAGAGAATGCCAAGTTTATTTTGCAGGTGTACTACAGTTGGGTCACATGACACTTTGTTATGGAGAAAATTAGGTCATACTACAAAAGTACTTTTGTTGGCCAAAAATCCAACAAGATGTTGGGAAATATATCAAATCTTGCATTGCCTGTGCCATTGCCAAGCCAACCATCAAGATGTAAGGCTTGTACACTCCTCTACCTACTCCTAGCCAACCTTGGGAATCCATCTCCATGCACTATCTGTCTGGCCTCCCTTCCCCAAGCATGGTAATGAATTTGTATTTGTGGTTGTGGACATATTTTCTAAGATGGTTATATTGGCAGCCTGTAGGAAGAGTATCACAACGGAGGACGTTGCTAAACTATTCTTTGAACGAGTGTGGGTACATTTTTGGATCCTGTAGACCATTATATCATATTGGGATAGCAGGTTCTTGAGAACATTCTTTCAAGCCTCTAGGCACTATTGGACACCAAGCTCATGAAGTCGACTGCATTCCATCCCTAGACTAATGGATAGACATAGGTTGTCAACAGGATGATAGTGCACATACTCCGCATGTACAACTCCAAGCATCCACGAACTTGGGATGAGAGCCTTCCCTATGTAAAACACAGTCATAATAGAGCTCTCCATAGCTCGACTAGGCGCAGTCCCTTTCAAGTGGGCCTAAGATTTCAACCATTATGTCTAGTTTATGTTGCCATGCCTCATGTGACTACACAAACAAAATCCACACATGTATAATCTGAGGTTGATAAAACAACTAGATTTATTGAACGCATTCAACACATCTACCAGCAAGTTCATGACATCTTGGAGAAGTCCAATGGCAAGTACAAGAAGCAACATGATCAACATCGGGTGCCACACAAGTTTCAGGTGGGAGACAAATTTTGGTTGCATTTGTAGAAAGAATGCCTTACCAGAGCCCATTAGAAGCTTAGACCACTCTGATATGGGCCTTACACCATTCCTTGGCCTGCACCCAATGTTCAATGTGAATTGCCTTCGGATATACTTTCCACCATTACTGAACACACCAGACATTGCAAAACAACTCACACCAACAAAGCTAAACCCAGACTACATGGAACAGGCCACAACTGATTAGAACATGGACACGTAGATCAAGAACATTTTCCAGCAAAATATCCAACTATATTAGGTTGTCAAAGCTAGCCAGCTCCCGCACCAAGGCAAGTGGCTCGCTATGGACCAAGCTCAACAGAAGTTTCCCCATCTCATGGAGGAACTCAACGCAATGGGGTCCATTGCTTCCTAAGGGGGGAGGACTGATCCATATGGATATTGGTGGCCACCCGCCTATTCCACTTGGAGCCCCACCATTATATCATTATTTCTTTTAGTTTTTGTAATTGTAGCACAATTTACTATTTTTGGCAGTTTTTAGGTCCTGAACTTCTGGAGCTGTTTTGAGTCTCTAAACAATGTGTTTTTGGAAAACATGCAAAATAGTTATAGTCGAAAGTTGTAATCATCGGATAGATATTTCTATGAGGTATCGTGCACGTTAAATGAAGATTGTATGCCAAAGTTATGTCCCCGGGAAGGTGATGTACCAATTTACCCCAACGGGCCCTTAATTTTGGCGCTTCATCTCCTAGGGTTAGATTTTTGGATGTTTAGGGTTTTCCATTGTTTCTCAATAATAAATAGGCCTTCGAGCCTCATTGTAACACAACTCAGAGGCATGTAGCTGCCACGTCTTTTCTCAGAGATAAGCTACCATCACCCAAGCTAGTGTATTTCCATTCAGTATGTAATCTTTGATATTAATGAAATGAAGATATATTTTTGTTGCATCTTTGTGTTTATGTTTATATTTGTATTATGTTTCGTTCTTGTATAAGTTCGAATTAATGACACACTCAACTTTAGCATAACTTTTGATATTCCGCTAAGAACATAACTAAGACATAACAAACAAGTGTCGATTTGCGAGGCATAATCCGGGAGAAGTATCACCAAGGGGGTGGAGCCATTGGTGAGAAACATGTTGGTGTCACACAACTAAAGATCATAGGTCACCTTAAACCATGAGAAGTATTTAGGGGCATGACAATGGTCATTCCCCATTGCAATATGAGGACACTAATTCATTGAGTCAACAAAATATATATATTCTCTTAATATCTTCACTGAAGTTATTTATTACTATTCTTTGAGTTTGGACTCTTGCTTCCATATTACCAATAATATGATTTCTAAGGTGATGCTTTTGTACGTAACTTGGAGGGGTTTTTGGGTGGGATAACTCAACTTCTTCTTCTTCTTCTTCTTCTTCTTCTCTTGATTATGTAAGTTGTTGTGCTTCATCTCCATTGTTTATCTAATCAGGTGGACTAGTAAATCTTGGCTGCTTGCTTTTGAGAGGTAACCCCTCATCCACTCTCAAATCAATGTTGTCAACTCCTCATCGAAGCTGGTTTTCCATACCATAGTTCATAGGAAGTCTTGTCATTGTTGGGCCTGAGATGTGCTTTGTTTAAAATATGGCCTATTGTGTGAACTATTTCAGCCCAAAAGTATTTGGCATATTTCTTTCATCCAACATAGCTCTGACCATTTCCTACACTGATTTATTTTTCCTTTCAGTCACACCATTCTGTTGTGGAGTATTTGTAATTGTGAATTGTCTTCTTATGCAATTCTCTTTAAAAAATTACCAAACTCATTTGAGGTAAGCCCTCCACCTCTGTCTAGTATCTTTCTCTCATGTGCAAACGAAATTCAATGTTGAAATAGACAAATTATCAAAGGAGTGGCTTGTTATGAGACCTAGAAATATCAAGTTCTTAGTCTTCTTACAGGGGGAAGAAATCATCTCAGGCTTCTTTCAGTGGAATTAATAGAAAGGTTGTCATGTTTTATAATTTCTGGATTTGATTTTTGACTTGCAGTATTTTAGGAACTTTGTGTATTAGGGCCATTAGATACTTCGATTACTCCTCTATATAACCTAGAGTGATAGCTAAGTACATTGTCCTAGGGGATCGACTTGATCGTAGCTGATATTATGGCCTTTCCTTTTTTATGTTTGTATAGTTGGCTTTTTGCACGTGTTTATCTGATAACAAAAAGTCTAGATTTTTCTTCTTGAAAAAATTCTCCACCCTTGTCTAACATTGACACTTCAATTTGTAATTCCTCACACTCAGAAGTAAAAATATAATTCTTTTTCTAATTTTAATTACTTTATCTTTCTTAAAACTTTGATAAATATTTTATCTATGGCTACATGTAAGAGTGCAATATTTTAACAATGTGATATAATTTACCACATGTTCTTCATATTGATTCACATTTTCAACAATAAACCTAACCAACATAGTGAGAGTGGAGATATTGATTTTTTAGAATGCTTTTAATTAAGACTAACTATATTCATTTTCGTTTTTTATTATGGTCGACATGGCCTTTCATTTAAAATATATTTTGTTTGTTTATGATAGCCGACATTATTTTATTTTTATGAAAGGGACACATGTCAATTGTAGGTTGAGCACAAACTAAATCACAAATCTCCCTCATATTAGGTTGTAGAATCGGCCTCTCGACACAATTACCACAACAAACTGAGCCCTCGAGTAAGCATAGTAAGTGTGTGATTGTTGATGTTTTATAATGATTTTAATTAAAACTAACTAATTATGTATATTCATTTATGTTTTTATTATAACCAACATTGGTTTTTTATTTACAATATATTTTATTTTTATTTTAAAACGAACACGTGTCAACTCCATGTTGAGCACGAACGAAATCACAAATCACCCTCATATTGGGCTGTATAATGCACATCTTGGCTCAACAAGAGGAACAACAACACATCTAAAATTTGGATCATAGAGAGTCTTAAACAATTCATTATAGGAATTCACAAGATGAATTATCTGATTAGGGTTGGTATATTTGGATACAACATGCTATTCCAAAAATTATAAATAAACCTTACTATTAATGAATTATAATATTAATAATAAATCTTATTAATAAATTATTGCATTAATGTTATTTATAAAGCCTTTTTTTTTTAACGAAAACGGATATAGTTTATATTAAAAGAAATCAAAAGCCTGCTGGTTGGTTACATTTAGGAAGCCCATGAACCAGCTATCCTCAACATATAGAAAAACTGACTTCCTAACCTTAATACTCTGAATCTTCTTAGCTCTGTTAGTCAAGTCTATTTCCCTAATTTCCCCATGCTTGTGAATATAGACAAACCCCTAAAGTAAAAGACAGTAATACATGAGGAACATAATTAAGGGATTGGACCCCAATCTTTAACCCCATCTCTTATCCGGGTGCTTGCAGGAAGGAGGACTGCTTTGTTGGCTTCCGCATCCTCTTGCTTATTATTCTGTCGAAGAATGTGGAAAAAATTCACCTGAAGAAAGGAACCAACTAGCTTCCTTATTCTGGCAACCACTCTTGCTACCCGAAAGTCCCTCGAGGATGTGTTATCCACAAGAATTCAAATCAAGGATTGGGAGTCACCAAGAATATTGGCTTTCTCAATACCAAGAACCTATGAATGCTTAAGACCCTGCAATAAAGCCATGACTTTAGCTTGCATGTTTGTACTGTGGCCCAGGCCCCAGGCATACCTGTTCTCTATGCAGCCATTCACATTCCCGATGACACCCCCAGCCCCAGCAATTCCCAGATTGCCTTTGGCAGCCCCATCAAAAACAAGGAAGAACTGTCACAATTATTAAGCCAAATGCGGAAATCGCCCTCAGCAAGCCTGATCTGCTAGTTTTTCATAGTTTGGAACTGTCTCTCATCCTCAGAAAACTGAAGGCCAAGATTGCTCCCCCACGCCAGTTCTTGAGGATTTAAATTATTTTTTCCCAGCTTCTCAATTTCTCACCGAGAAATTCCTTTAGCAGGCTGTTGGCTTTTAACAAAACAAGGTTTCCCTTCTACGCTTTTTCTTGAAAAATTATGTGGTTGCGCTCAATCAATATTTTCTAGAAAATGAATTTTGGATAAACCAGCCAAGTTGCCTTGAACCAGTTGTTATTGGGGAGTTTTCCAGGATAGAGATGAGCCCAATCAGCAAAGTATCCAACAATCGAGTTTGGCATATGAACAGAGGATCCCCATGAGGAAAACACATCAGCCCAAATACTCTTGCCGAACCTGCATTCAATCAATAAATGAGTGGCATTTTCCTCATTTTCCAGACAAAGATTACATCTGGAAGGGCCTAGGAAGCCTTTCTTTTTCAATCTATCCTCAGTTAAAATGTTGTTGTGGCACAACAGCCAGCTGAAAAAATTGATTTTTGGCACACATTTCTGCCTCCAAAGTCCTCGCCAAGTTGTTGGGTAGCAAGGGACATGGGGAATTTTTTTGAGTTATGCATAACCTTGTGAAACAGTATAAGAACCAGTTAGAGAGCCCCAGCCTCTCTTGTCTTGTTTCCTGATGCTCATTGGGCTCATTCCCTTCAGCGTAGTCAACAGAAATGACCATGCCTGATCTAGAGCATCCGGAATTTGAGGCTTCTTCTCTCCTACCCACGAATTATCCTTCCAGCTAGAAATATCCCACAATGTTCTGACGCCACTGTTTGACGTCTAGCTTCGAAGCTCAAAGAGCTCTTGGACTTCACCCAAAGGTTCTTCACTCATGATTTTATCAGTCCAAATATTAATGAGCTTGCCATTACCCGGGATCCAATAGGAATGCTTTTGTATCAGAGGTAAGGCCTGCATGCAAAGCCTATGAATTTGAGAGCCTTTGTTGGTGTGGGTGAGTTCATCCAAGCTTTGTAGCCTCTAACCCCTGAAATATTTCTTCCATAACACCTTTTGGGCCCAGCCTGGTTTCGGAGCTATTTGTCTCCACAGAATCTTAGCCCCCATAGCAATATTTTGAGTCCTCAGATCCTTGAAATTCAGACCTCCTTCTAGCAAAGGTTTGGAAACTTTGTCCCAATTGACAAGGGGGATCTTCCTGTCATTTTGCTTGCCTCCTTTCCAATAAAACCTTCGAATCCATTCCTCCATCTTCTTGAGGATGCTGGAGGGAGCCAACATGGTTGAGAATTAGAAGATGGGTAGGCTAGATAGGATAGACTTAATAAGCATTGTTTTCCCTGCAAGGTTCAACCATGAGAAGCCCCAAGACTGAATTTTTTCCTTAAATTTCTCAACCATTGGGAGCCAATCTTTACTGGAGTGCCTCCTTTGGAAGATAGGAAGGCCCAAATAGATGAAGGAGTTTGAAGAAGCAGAGCCAGTGAAACCCATACATCTGGAAATTGAGGAGAGCTCGCTTTTGGAGATATTTTAGCCATAAAAATGGCATTTTCCTTCATTAAGTTTGCTGCCTGAAGTCCCACAAAAATCGTCCAACACTTTTCTAAATCTGGAGGCAGCGTACATGGAGGAAGCACCCAATAAAAGAGAATCGTTAGTGAACAATGCATGGTTGATATCCTTGACACCTAAAGCGATCCTAAGACCCATAATTTCTTGGTATATCTGGCACTTTTCTAAATAAAAACTTAGACTGAAGCTTGCAAAACAAAACGAAGAGGGAAAAGAGGACAACCCTGGCGCAGCCCTGTAGAGGCTTTAAAGAACTCTGTTTCTCTTCCATTCACCAAAGGGGCAATCCAGGGCTCAGAGATGCATGCCCGGACCCATCTGATAAACTCCTGACCAAACCCAAACTTGTGCATCACGCCAAAGAGAAACTTGTGACGAACTCGATCAAACGCATTAGCAAGGTCCAACTTGATCACCATACCTTTCTCTTTTCGCTGCAAGCTAGAATGAATTGCCTCTTGCACAAGGATTATGTTGTCCACGATTTGCTGGCCTTGAACGAACCCCCCTTGGTTTTCAGGAATAATGGAGGGCAAGAGGACCTTCAGTATGTTGGCAATCACTTTTTTTATGAGCTTGTAGCCAATGTTGCATAACGAAATCGGACGAAACCTGTTAAAGGTGTTGGCTCCCTTCTCCTTTGGAATGAGAGCAAGAAAGGAAAAATTCATGCTTCCTCCAATTTTCTGGCAGCACTGAGATTTGGATACCATTCTGTGCAGATCCTTCTTCACTATTTGCCAACAGACTTGAATGAATTTGGTAGTGAAGCCATCTGGACCCGGGGCTTTGTCCAGCTCCATTTCATAGAGCGCAACCTTTATCTCTTTTCTGGTGACTTTAGCTTCCAGTTTTTGATTCATTTTTGAAGAGATCTTGGAGGGGACAACATCCAAGAACATAGTATCCTGGCTCATTCCCTCAACTTCACTATATAGTTTCTCAAAGTGGGAGAAGGAAACCCCTTTGATGCTTGTAAAGTCCTTATGGGTAACACGATCTTCTTTTATTTCAGAAATTGTGTTGAAGGACCTTCTAGCTTGGGCCTGTTTGTGGAAGAAGGAGGTATTCCTGTCTCTCGCTTTCAACCACAGGCTACGAGATTTCTGCCTCCAATATTCTTCCTCTTGTAGACAAGCTTTGTGGAATTTTTGTTGTAGATTTCCTTCTATGACCATCGATTCCTTCGTGGGTTCCTCCTCTTCCATCTGTAGTTGGTGCTTCTCGAGGGAGGCATGGGCCATCCTCCTTTCATCATCCGGGTTTGGAAGAGTTTTAACCCAACTTTTCAATGCAACCTTTATCTTCTTAATTTTTCTTCCCAAACAAAGAAAGGGGACCCTATGACAGGCCGATTCCAACTCTATTTAACCTTATCCATAAAGTCTGGATACCTTATCCATAGAGCACTAAATCAAAAAGGAATGGACCCAACATTTCTGTGTGCTGAGAGTTCCAGCTTTATGGGTTTATGATCCGAAATACTGCATGGCAGGATGAGAATCCTAGCTTCTAAACCAAGGAGTAGATAGGAACTTTGAATAAGAAATATATCTAATCTCGCAGCAATATGGCCAGGGCCAATTCTTTTATTTGACCAAGTATACTTACCTTTCAGAGGTTTGATGTCGAGTAGATCCCAATCTTGCATGATATCCTCCACCCATTCCCTTGTTGGGCCTCTTACTATGTTTCCCCCTCTCTTCTCGGAGGAGCTTAGGGTTATATTCAGATCCCCTGCGATAATAATATTTCTAAACGTTTCTTCGCCAGCCATGAGTTTGATTGAGTCCCAACACTACTTCTTTTCCCTTGTGTTTACCGGCACATACACATTAAAGAGGCTAAAGGCCTCCCTTGTTTCTTGGCTTATGAGTTGCATAAGCTGCCAGTGTGTATTCTGCTTTCCATTGACCAATTCCAACTTGTCTTCATTCCAGAGAGCTCCCAGCCCTCCCGATGCACCTCGGGTTGAGACATCCTGACCTCCACTTTTTCTCCATAGGTTATTGCTTACTTGAAGGGAGCTCTTCTCCTCCAGCTTAGTCTCCTGGATTAGTAGGATATATGGGGTTTCTATTCTAATCAAACTTCTCATTTCTTCTTCTTTTTGCTTGCTCCCCAACCCCCTGCAATTCCAGGATACAATATTCATTAATTACCTTTCTGAGAATGGGTGGCCCCTTTGGGCCCCTGTCCATGGCTTCTTGTAATCTTTGGTGTCTTTGCTAGTAGCTTCTCCAACATTGGCTGGCTGCCTTGGAGTTTGTCTTTGCATGTTTCTCGCTCTCTTTTTTCTTGATCAGTTTTCCTTCCTCTTGTTAATCTGCGGGACAATGTTTGGGAGTCTCCTATTTCTCCTTCCTCCTCAGATTCTTCTGAATCTAGGTCTTCCTCTTCCATATCTATAGCCTTTTCCTTAGGGCTTACTATTGTGTTCTCACCTTGCTTGGAATTTTCAAGGATCTCTTTCTCATTTGTCTCCTTCTGCTACTGTTATGTTTCATGCATTTCAATTGAGGTAGAGGAAAGAGGGGTGAATGCATTCTCTTGTGCCTTTGGTTGGCCACTAGAAGAAGGTTGTAGCCCTTTTCATTTTGTAGCTCCAGGAGGGTTTGAAAGTTTAGGGTTAGCCCTTGACCTTTTGACCTGCTTCCATCCTTCTTCCTTTCCTTGCACCGCCTTTTCATTTTTTGTGCAGTTCTTGGCAAAGTGTTCATATTCCTAGCACTTGCGGCACTTGAAAGGAAGCTGCTCATAGTCAAGTTTTTGCACATGAGTCCAGCTTCCTACATTTATCTTTATAGGCTCCGGCAGTCCCACTTCTAGATCTACTTCGACAAAAATCCGAGTGCAGTCATATTGATCCTTAGTGTTTGCGCTATGTATGAATTTTCCCAACATGTTGCCAATATGTTGGAGGGAGTCCCAGTTCCAGCAATGCATAGGAAGATTCGAAAGCCTAACCCACATTGGAACTGCTGACAGAACATCTTCAGCTGGATCAAAATCGAGATTCCACCTGTTCAAATAGAGACCTTGAGGACCCATAAAATAGGGCCCGTTCCTGAATATTAGATCCTTGTCTTCTTTTGAGATAAACTTGAACAGGAAATAAACCTGCCCTAGAAAATACGAGGTGACACTTTGCTTGATTAATGGTCTCTAGTTTTTGCAGACCCAGGCTTCCGTGGCTTTGGGAGAGGGCCAAAGGCTAGTGAACTGACCTACCAGGGCTCTTTCTGCCAGCGACAGAGCAACCTTGATAGGCCCTTCCGGAGGAAGGGAGACCTCCTGAATGTTTCCCAGTTCTTTAACAAACTTCAAAGCATTCAGTTTCTTCCTAGCTGGTAGCGAAGCCAAAAGAGTCTTGAATGCGACATCTTCAGCTTTGGGGGAGGACGGAAGACTGATAGGAGGAGCCTGGGATGTGCCCAGCTCATCCATGGCAGAGGGGCACAGAGGGGCACAGCCCTAGCGCGGCCAACCAGCCCGTGGGAGCATGAATAGATCGTAGAGCTCGGGGAGGGCGGAGGGCAACGAAAAATCTCACAGGAATTTTCCCTATTTTGGAGAGAATCTTATTTATAAAGTCTTATTATCATTAAACATTGTTAATAAATATTATTAAATATAATTTGTATTAAACATTATTAATAAATCTTATGAAATATAAAATTTTATGTTTAATATAAAATAAATAAATTAATTACACTAATTATAAAAATTACAACTAAGAAGCTCACGAGTCGCATAATAGATGGTGACAGGGTGTTATGTCAAGGTGAACATTTCAAAACTCTGTGGGAAAAAATCCAGTCATGTTAAGGGTTGGTGTGGTCTACGCCAAGTGTGATCCCCATGTGATTTTGACGGCTTAGATACCCCTCAGTCGTGGCTAATCAAGCCATAGTTTAGGCATACCAGTCATCTTAGGAATCATATTACCTAATAAACAAAAAAAATTACAACTAGGTAATTATTTGTACTTAATCTATCAAAACTTATAATTAAGTAATTATTTATTACTTATTAACAAATAATTTCTTAACTATAAGTTTTGATAGATCAATAAATAATTATTTAGTTGTAATTTTTATAACCAGTTTAATAAGTTATTCCTATTCCATTTTCAATTATATTTTATTTATTTATTTTGTGAAGTCAGGCCACTTATATTACCTCAAAAAGATTGATACATAGTAATTTTCTACTACTAGTCTTCCATTTAGGAAACTAGACTAGTAGCATAAGTTCAAAGTTTTCAAGTTACTAATTCTATGTGTTATATGATAAACAATTAAAATGAAACTATGACTAATAGAGACTAATAGGCATGTTAATAACATTAACAATGAAGAGATTCTTCTTCATGACATCAACTCACTTGCTCTTCCTATCATAAGAGAATTCACTCATATTGGTGGTTGAAGCTCATTGTCATTGTTAGATGACAAAAAGTCAAGATATTTCAGATTCTTGACGAGGGTTGAGACATTTATATTGAGCCTGTCAACTTTATCCATCAATTTTGCCATGCAGATGACAAATTATTATTAAGTATCAACTCTATCAATTAAGATTCTTCCCATGAATGTCTTGATATGTCAGTAGAAGTTTATGGTTTGCATATAGGAGGTTTTCCTTACTATGGTGGAGTTTCCTCCCTTAGGGATCGAATCCCTAGTGTCTCGTTCAACATGTTTGTTCAGAATGTAGTTTCTTGACTGTCTAACCTACCCCTCTGTTAGGATATTCACATAGGAAATAGTTAAGTATAACATGGTTTAGTGTATAGTTAGGTAAAGTGTGTTTCTTCACTATGTACTTTTTGTAACTTACAATCTGACGGTCATGATATGTTCTAGACATGAAGTGATTTGAAGGTTCATTCTCTCATCGGTATTAACGACACTTGATCTGTGGCTTAACACATGATTGGTCCATGATATTTATTTAAAGAGCATGGAGGGTCATTTTTAAAGTGACTGTTCATGAGAGAAGCTTGTGTAAATTTTCTTTCTTTTACATTAATAAATTGCCTGAAGTGGCTGCGTTGGCTCAGGCCGTGGACTGTTTCCCTCTTTCAAGGTTTTAATCACGTCAAGAATATTGGTGTATTAATATGTGATCTGTTTGTGAGAGGTGTCTTTTGGTGTTATATCTGAGGAACTTACCCTGTAAATTCCTACATAGTATTAGAGCTATTTGAGGGCTGCATCTGTTGGTGATCCAAATCCGAAGCTGGTACAACTGCATCTGAATGTCATTTCCTATATTTAATGTTTCTGACCGTTTTTTAGGCCGAGAGGACTGCTCTATTGTGTTAGGAGCATCTATTCTAGTGAGGAACCCCTTTCGTTTCACGTGAAAAGGTTTTCGATAGCCCTAACTACGTCATTTTTAAGATCTGGAGGTATACAATCTTTATTTGCAGTTACAGTTATTTATCTCTCTATTTATTTTGGTTTATAGTCCTCTATATTTTTTTTTATTACTTGATCTATACCTTTCATTTCTGCATATGCTTTTGGCCTGCGACTCTGTACGATTTGGCAAACCAGAGACAAAAAGAAATGATTTTTCTCATGCGTACACTCTTTTCCACTGCGCCTTAATGTGATCTCGGAAAATCAGAAACATTGAGGAAAATATTAAGTTTCCGAATAAATCTAACATTAAGTCATAAGGTTTGGATTTCTTTTGCATGCTTGTTTTGGGTTGTGTGTGTGTGTGTTTTTTTTTTGTTTTGTAGGAAAAAAGAGGTTTTTCAAGTAAACACACACTCCAAAGCTTCAATGAGGTAAAAAAAAAACCCTCTTCCTCCTTTCCGAAAATTACTAACCTTTTAAACTAGCTCACTTGGTCCAAAGTTATTTTATGAGAATAGAGGTCTTGGGTTCAAATCTTTCTTTTTGTTGAGTTACTTTTTCAAAAAACACATGTAACTTATGTTTTAAAGTTACTTTATGTAAAAGTGTTCTCACCCATTATAAAAAGTGAGTCACTTATAATTCCAAAGTCACTTTAACTTTTATTTAAGTTACAATTTAGTGGGTAGTTCATAAAGTACCAATGTGAAAGTGACTTTCACTTATTTATAAAAGTGAGTCACACAAAGTAATTTTTTTTTAAAGTGAGCTAATTAGATTAAGTTTGGAAAGGGGGGGAGATGTGTTTAAATATAACATTATCATTCACTTCCCAACATTCATGTAGTTCGTCAACATCTTCAACAAATTTTCTTAAAAAAAACCATAACTTCTTCATCCGAAAACCATTTTTTTAATTGGCCTATTTTTTCAAGATTTTTCCATTGGAACGCTTAGTTTCAACATCTTCAGCTTCAGTTTCTTTTAAAATGGAAAGTCCATGCTAGTTATTCTTGATAGCATCAACTACTTCCAATGGTTATCCTACATTATGGATTTACTTAGAAGTAAAGGTCTTTATAGAATAGCCTCAGGCCAAGAATCTAAACCTAAAGATAAAGATAAGGTAGCCAAATGGGATAACAATCAAGATCATGCACGTGGGTTGATATGAATGTCTATTTCTCCAGACCTTAGATTCCATATCGCAGAACTTGATACCCCTAATGAAGCAGTGAAACATCTCAATAAAGTTTTTGGAATTAAAGATGAAATTAGAGCCCATCAAGTCAAAAATGAGTTGCTTACGTTGGACCCCAATAATTTTTTTTCCATTGAATATTATTTGTCCAAGTTCAAGGCCCTTAGACTTCTCTTGGAAGGTTTTAAGGTTAAGAAAGAAGATGGTAGCCTTATCTATTGCATTCTTACTAAGTTAGGACCATCCTACTATGTGTTTGTTTCCACATTCCATTCTACTATAGAAGCCTTTATTTCTCAAGGAGAAACTTACAAGTCCCCCTCTTTTGATGCCTTTTGTGATTATTTAATAAGAGAGAAAGAAAAACTCTTATATCTTGGTCTTCATAATACTGGAAACTCTTTGTTGAGTCTTAAAAATGTCATTCATTTCCATTACACTTTCACTATTATGTCCATTATATCACCTCCATTCACTACTATGTCACCACATTCATCCCACTTTCATTATCATTGGGCCACATTTATGTTTTTCCAATCTTTATTAATTCTAAGCCTTTTGAGTGAATTTGTAGTTAAAAATTAGAAAATAATGTGCATATGCTTATACCTAACAAATGGGTTGAGATTGTTGACATGTTTAGGTTGAAAGGAGGCTTCTAGAAGACCCTTATGTGGCACTCTAAAGCCAAATTCATATTTGAGTGGAAAAAATCATGGGATCATGAAGATATGTGTCACATCTCCTAATTATATTGTAACTCTAAGAAGACATGTGTCTTATCAGTTCCTATTTTGATTAGGACTCTAGAGGTAGAGGGAGAGATTCATGGACTCATTAATGAGATGGCTTCTCATCTTTTTGTATAAATAGGAGACTCTCCTTCATTTGTTAATTCTTAAGTCTCAGCTTGTTAGCTTGGCTTGGCTTTTAGTTCTTTAGCTTGGAGTTTGTAGTTCTTCCTTGATGGCTTTTGAAAGCTTTAGAGAGCTTTGTTGTACTTTGTGATTTTGAAGAAATTGAATAAAGCTTTGATGTTCTCAACATGGAAGGAGATGTGAAGTAGATTTCATGGAGCACATTAGAATGTAAGGTAGAGTAGATTTCATTTTGTAATTTTGCTTTGATTTCGTTATGTCATTTGATTGCTTTCAAATTTGATAGATTAGATTTTCCATTCATGCAATTTTAATTCATGTAAGTGTGTTCAACCGGTTGATTGTAGATTAGTTTTTATTTATATGTTTTTTTTGCATCAACTAGTGACATGAGATTAACCTCTCTGCTGACTTTGCTTGTCTTAGTTTTTTTTTTAATTCCAGTTTTGTTTTGATTTCAGTCTTCTTTACTTGCTTTGTTAGTTAGTTTAGAAATCAACTTGCTCATATCATTGACGGTTACCTCCGAAAGCCATAGAGGGACTAATGGCGAGGGATCGAATTATGAATGTATGATTTGATTTTAGTTTACTTTTCTGCAATTAGATATTGGATTGCTCATTTCATTGACAGTTACCTCCGAAAGCCATAACGAGACTAATGGTGAGGGATTGAAATATGAGTGTGTAATTTGATATTAGTTTTACTTTTCTGCAAATAGATATTAGATTTCTCAAGTCTTTTATGATTACCTATGAAAGCCATAGCGAGACTAATGGCGAGGGGTCAGAATATGAGTTGATGTAATTTGATTTTAAGTTTACTTTTCTGCAAATAGATATCAGATTTCTCAAGTTATTTATGCTTACCTCCGAAAGCCATAGTGAGACTAATGGCGAGGGGTCAGAATATGAGTTGATGTAATTTGATTTTAGCTTTACTTTACTTTCAATTTTTGGATTTCTTTGAGTGCATTAGCTTAATTCATTTCTCTTGTATTTAGACAGCAGCAGGGATAGTGATTTCATGATCAGTATTTCATCTTTTGCTTGATTAAAGTAGCTACATACTTACACTTTTGTTTAAGTACTAATTCCATCAATAACATGTTTTAAGATCTTTTGAAGTGCTAAGTTTTGGAAGTTACCATTAGGGACATAGACCTTGTCTTGAAATCTACATCCATACTTGACCTTTAAAAGTATTCTTAAGACCTTAGAATAGGATTTCCATCTGCATTAGACACTTTAGGAGATCAACAAGAACAAAACACCAAAACAAAATAAAATCTATAAAACAACGAAGTAAGAAAAAGGTTAACTAAGCACATATGGTGCACCACACTTCATCAGTTTACGATACCCGGATTGATAATTTATGTAGAGCAATTTAAGATGTTAAATTGACTAGACATTTTTGGCGTCGTTGTCGGGGAAGTGTAATTAGGAGACCTTATTTCTTACATCTAAAAAAATTTAATCATTCTTGAGTATGCTCTCCTCCTACACTTCGTGTGATCTGAAGGATCAAAAAAATGATCGTTATGTAAAAGAAAATAAAAAATTCTTGAGTATGCTCTCCTCCTGCACTTTGTGTGATTTGGAGGATCAGAAAAAGAATTGTTATGTTAAAAAAAAAAGGAGACAAAATAAACTTCATCATTTCAATTGATTCAATAAAAAAAAATGAAACCCAACTGCTTTAGTAGGTTCAACTGTCCAAGATTGACTGGTTATGGTTTGTGGTGGTCCTCAAAACATTGTATCCTGTTCTAATAAGGTTTTGCAACTTAGTTGCGGAATGTAGCCTGATTCCGCAGCTAATTGAGAATTCCGCCGCTGATTTCAAGGTTTATCAGGTTACATGCGTCCAATGAAGAAACCGACCACATGGGCATTTCCAGAATTGTCTTGACATGGATCCTATCCTAGTCACCCAGCTCAAATCGATAAAAAACCAGCCTAAGACCTCAGTCAAAATCCTATTTTTAGCATGTTTTCTTTGAAGACTTTGCTGACTGAAATTGAAAATCATTAATCCTTCTTATAAAAATTTACAATTTCAGAGAAAAAAAGGGGGAAAACAACTTATGGCTATCTTGAATCCTAGCTTTCACTGTGGCCTCAATAAGAAATCTGCATCCCTGTTCAAGTTTTGACCTTAAAACAAACATGCAAAAACATTAAAAATAATAATAATATAATAATAATAAAATCATTGTTTTGTTTAATGAAATATATATGTATATTTTTAATTTCTGAAAGTATAACATATAGTTTTATTAACAAAACAATTTAAAGAAAAATATAATAAATTTTATTATTTTGTTTAGTAAAAGATATATGTATATTTTTAATTTTTGGAAATATAACATATGTAATTTTATTAACAAAAAAAAGGTGCAAATTCAACATATTGCATGGACTGTTAAGATGAGGCCAATTGAAAAAAAAAAACCTTGTGTGACTTCAAAATAATGTGTGCATCGTCCAATTTGTGTGGCAAAAATTTTTAAACCTTCTCAACATCAAAATCTTTAGACCTTGATCTCTCAGTGCGCTCTCGTTTTTTTTTTTTTGCTCATGATAGCTGAATAAACTACTTGAATTCATCAAATCTGCCCTGGACCAAGCAACAAACCTGAAATCTGAATGCATTCATTTAGTGAGTTTAACATATTTGTAAGGATCTTTGTTTTCTGTTCCTTATGTATTGCTTCAGCCAGCATAATCGATTTGTGGAAAATTCACTCTCGCTCCGTGAAGGTGAACCACCGTTAGTGACAAACACAACTAAAGAAATTACACAACAAATGAAATTCAAAACACCGAATGCAACGAATTCATAAAACGAAGAACAGTGAAAATATTAACTTAGAAAAACGTAAATAGAGAAAAACATCAACCTTTGAGAGCACGATTTGGCCAAACAGAGGCGAATTTGAGAAAAACAAAACATGAGTTTTTTCACCAGTAGGGTCAATTAGATAACCCAGAAACCGTTTTAAGAGATTCATGGTGGTTTTGGAAACATTCTCGATTCTTTGGAGCGCATTTTTTCCTGCCACGTGAAAAAACAGAATTTCAATTAAATGAACAGGTTGTGATGTAATTTGGCGTGCCTGAGAAAGAGAATTCTAATTAGGAATCAATTGTGTGCTGGCATCTAAAACTTGATTACAAGCCTTCCATATTTAATCAACTCATACTTCATCACACCTATCAGACGTATCCGAAACCACGAAGACTTCCATAACCGTTCCATGACCTTTATATGATTCCTCCACAACCCTTGCATTTATTTTCAAACGGCTTCATGATCAGCCTTCAGATTTAATTCATGTTGGCTATACTTTGACACTCCACCTGTAATTATGGGGACGTAATTGATTTGATCACGCCGCACAAATTTTACAGCCGTCCAATTTAAAACTCTGTCAGGCTCACTTTACTCCCCTACTATTCTATTGAAATTACATTTGCATTTCTACCCTGTTCACATAAGCCTCCACTCCGCTCCATTCCCGCCACTAGTTCTATGTTTCCCCATTTACCATCACTGGATTTTTCTCCATAAAACCGTGTCAATTCCCCGCTAACACATAATGAATTTTTTTTTCTTCATCCATCATTCACGCAGACATATTTTAAAGGCAAGAGGAAAGGAATGTTTTTTTTGTTGAAGAGCATAACTGAAAGGATAAGGAATTACACGGAATTGAAGATCAGTTCATCTCAAAAACTGAAGGGGATTCTTGCGAACTCTGGCAATCCCTGTGTGATCACAGTATCTAAGAATGAAGGTCAAGGAGATTTCACTACAGTCCAGGCTGCTGTCAATACAGTTCCAGCAAATAATATGCACCATGTTGCCATTAATATCAAATCTGGCATTTATAAGGAGAAGGTGAAATGTTATTATCAAGCATGACCTTAGTATCCTTGATTGTTTATCGAACTTTATCTGTTGTTTGTATGGGAAGCCTGGAGCTTATTGTGTAGTAACATTGGCATTTTCAGTTAGAGAAGGGATCAATATCATTTTGGTTTTGTTTCAACTGAAAACCTCCATTTTAAAGATGAATCACTCACTTTTAAGGTTGCAGAAACTCCACAAGAAAGTGCGAAAGAAATAAAAAACTATGCACGACACAAGTATCTAAAATATGTGTAAAACTGATGGTTGACTGTTTCAGCCACTTTCCGTAGTTGATTCAACTTTCCGCAGCTGGTTCAACTTTCCGCAGTTATTTTTGTCAAACTCTAGGTTGCAGGTGTCATCAAGCAAAACAAGCCACATGGGTAGCTCAGGGAATGTCAGTACATGGATAGTGTCCTATTCATTTGATCCAATTCAATGAAAAAGACCCTGGTCAAATGGAAGTCAAGTTGTGTGTTATCACTGAGTCACCACACTAAGTCGTTGCATGTCAAAAAAAAAATAATAATAATAATTTTGAATCAATGAAATGAATAAGTTACTTGCTTACCTTTCTGAAGGTATTGATTAATTTTGGACTGATGATGAAAGATGAATGGCTAACTTTGTATTCAATATTTTTAGCTACACAAACCGTGCACATTCTGCAGCTAAAGTCCAACTCCGCAGACTGGAAAAAAAAAAAACCTCATTGTTCAAATCAGCCTACCTTTTTCATACGAAATCAGATTTGATGATTTAAGTAACCATTGGAAAGATCTCAACAAGATCTACACAATGAGAAATCCATCATTAGAGTTTGAAATGGAAAATAATGAAATAAATTGCTGAAAAGAAGCAACATCAACTTGAGGCACTAATTCCAAATCAGGTATAAATTCTTTTGATTTTTCTTTTGAAAACTTGTTTCATTAATACAAATTCTTAGCTTTGTGTGCAAATATCATAACTAGAGAGATTGGTCATCTCTCTCCTTTGATAATCTTACATTCCATTGCAGAAGAAGTATTAATTTTTTTGCAGGTTCCAGGAGGAAAGACAAATGACTACAAGAGAATGGTGTCTCTCTAAGAGACCAATTTGTTTCATAAGAGGATGATCAGCAACAAAGAGGAAATATGTTGATGCAAAATCAGATCCAAACACTTGAAAAGCTTTCAGATACTATTGTCTTTATCACATCCATACCTCATAATAAACCAATCATCTCATTTTCCTCCATATTTTCCATTTACATTCACATACATTTTCCATCTCTTTTTGTCCATTCATAACTCACAAATAAAAGAAAGAGGCTCATTCACATGCTTATTGCCCATTGCCATTTCTGTTCTCCATTGCCATCTTCCATTTCTTGTCATTTTCATTCTACAAATAAGCCCTGCTTCAATGCAAATTATTGAGTCCATAGTCCTTTGAGTCTAAGTTCTTTGTAAAAACACCTTGAAGCTTGCATCCTTAATGGCAAGTTCTCATGCTGACAAACAATGGGAATACATTAATGTCCCTTGTTCGTCAGATCTTCTAGGTGACTCGACATCAGCAAATTCATTCGTACCTAGCAAGATGTGTTTGGGCATCTTGACTCTCATTGTCATCAATGGTGAGAGTTCTCATGTTGACTAGTGGCATCCATTAATGGTCACTAAGTCAACCATTTCCTACTATGTTCAACATCAGAACATCTTTTCACATAGTAGGAATTGTGCCAATGATTTTTGAAGGCATAAAGACTTATTTTCAGCATTTTGGAGCAGATTCAGCAAGTTTTAGTAGAAGCAATAAAAAGTCATCTTATCTCTTTATCCATGACTCCTCTTGTTCAGCCACTTGAAGAAGAATATGATCAGAATGTTGCAGCCACCACACATACAACTCATCCATTCCAAAGGGTAATTTAAGGTACGTCATTTTCTAACTTTTGACCATAGAATTCCATAAAAAGCTAGAATGATAATTGTTGGAAAAACATTTCTCTTCCTCATTTCATAAAATTGCCAATACCATCAGTTGGGGGGGAATACATTCATCTTCATATCTTGCCATGTCCATATCATACTCATGAGCCCACATACTTCCAACATATATTAACTATTACATTGTTATTATGAGCATACAATGGCTTTTCAAAAAAGTGCTTAAAGGACAAATTGGATACAAAAAAAAATCATGGTTGTCACACAAGAACCAACCATCATGCAATCCAATAAAGATATACTTCGTAAAAATAATCAAAATATCATTATGCAAAGTTCAAAGATCAAAATAGAATGCAACAACAACAATAAATTAGTTGTAACACAAGAACCAACCATGTTGCAATTCAAGTAAAACACATTGCAGAAATATAAAGTTATCAAATGATATCATGCAAATTTAAGTCAAAGCTCAAGGATCAAAAGAGTTAATGTAATATATATTGCATGAGGACATGCAATAACTTCAGTTGGGGGGTATGTTGAGTCTTGAAAATGCCATTCAATTCCATTAGACTTTCACTATTATGTCCATTATATCACCTCCATTTCACTACTATGTCACCACATTCATCCCACTTTCATTATCATTGGGCCACATGTATGTTTTTCCAATCTTTATTAATTCTAAGCCTTTTAAGTGAATTTGTGGTTAAAATTAGAAAATAATGTGCATATGCTTATACCTAACAAATGGTTTGAGATTGTTGACATGTGTAGGTTGAAATGAGGCTTCTAGAAGACCCTTATGTGGCACTTTAAGGCCAAATTCGAATTTGAGTGGAGAGAATCATGGGATCATGAGGATATGTGTCACATCTCCTAATTGTATTGAAACTCTAAGAATACATGTGTCTTATCAGTTCCTATTTTGATTATGACTCTAGAGGTAGAGGGAGAGATTCATGGACTCTCATTAATGAGATGGCTCT
This sequence comes from Pinus taeda, assembly GCA_000404065.3. Classification (NCBI taxonomy): domain Eukaryota; kingdom Viridiplantae; phylum Streptophyta; class Pinopsida; order Pinales; family Pinaceae; genus Pinus; species Pinus taeda. The sequence continues at coordinate 116,695 of APFE030238764.1, forward strand.
CATCTTTTTGTATAAATAGGAGATCTATCTCCTTCATTTGTTAGCTTAGAGCTTGGAGTTCTTAAGTCTTAGCTTGTTAGTTCTTAAGCTTGTTAGCTTGTGAGATGGCTCTGGAAAGCTTTAGAGAGCTTTGTTGTACTTTGTGATTTTGAAGAATTTGAATAAAGCTTTGATGTTCTCAACATGGAAGGAGATGTGAAGTAGATGTCATGGAGCACATTAGAATGTAAGCTAGAGTAGATTTCATTTTGTAATTTTGCTTTGATTTCATTATGTCATTTGATTGCTTTCAAATTTGATAGTTTAGATTTTCCATTCATGCAATTTTAATTCATGTAAGTGTGTTCAATCGGTTGATTGTAGATTAGTTTTTATTTACATGTTTTTTTGCATCAAATAGTGACATGAGATTTGCCTCTCTGCTGACTTTGTTTTTTTTAGCTTTTCAATTTCAGTTATGTTTTGGTTTCAGTCTTATTCATTTGCTTTGTTAGTTAGTCTAAATATCAACTCACTCATTTCATTGACGATTACCTCCGAAATCCATAGCGAGACTAACTGGCGAGGGGTCGAAATATGAATGGTGTGATTTGATTTTAGTTTATTTTTCTGCAATTAGATATTGGATTGCTCATTTCATTGACGGTTACCTCCGAAAGCCATAGCGAGACTAACTGGCGAGGGATCGAAATATGAATGGTGTGATTTGATTTTAGTTTATTTTTCTGCAATTAGATATTGGATTGCTCATTTCATTGACGGTTACCTCTGAAAGCCATAGCGAGACTAACTGGCGAGGGATCGAAATATGAATGTTGTGATTTGATTTTAGTTTACTTTTCTGCAATTAGACATTGGATTGCTCATTTCATTGATGGTTACCTCCGAAAGCCATAGCGAGACTAACTGGCGAGGGATCGAAATATGAATGTTGTGATTTGATATTAGTTTACTTTTCTGCAATTAGATATTGGATTTCTCATTTCATTGACGGTTACCTCCGAAAGCCATAGCGAGACTAACTGGCGAGGCATCGAAATAAGAATTGATGTGATTTGATTTTAGTTTTATTTTTCTGCAATTATATATCAGATTGCTCAAGTTATTGATTATTACCTCCGAAAACCATAGCTTAGACACCTGGCGAGGGATTAGACTATGAATTGATATGATTTGATTTTACTTTTTATTAGTTTGTAGTTTTTGATTTGTTTGAGTGCAATAGCTTAACTTTTATTTCCGTATTTAGACAAGCAGCAGAGAGAGTGATTTCATGATCAGTATTTTATCTTTTGTTTGATTGAAGTAGCTACATACTTACACTTTTGTTTAAGTACTAATTCCATCAATAACATGTTTTGAGATCTTTTGAAGTGCTAAGTTTTGGAAGTTACCATTAGGGACATAAACCTTGTCTTGAAATCTACATCCATACTTGACCTTTAAACGTATTCTTAAGACCTTAGAATAGGATTTCCATCTGCATTAGACACTTTAGGAGATCAACAAAAACAAAACCCCAAAACAAAATAAAATCTATAAAACAACGAAGTAAGAAAAAGGTTAACTAAGCACATATGGTGCACCACACTTCATCAGTTTACGATACCCGGATTGATAATTTATGTAGAGCAATTTAAGATGTTAAATTGACTAGACATGGAACACGTGACATGTCCTCTTCCTCTTCTTGTGTCTTGGGACACTATTAAACAGATAACTTTACACCTACATGAATAGGGACCTTCACTGGTTTACTATCCTGCATATTAAACCTCTGCAGTATTGTCTCAACATAGTTCCTCTGGTTTAACTAGAGCTTCCTCTTTGTCTGATCTCATTTAATTTCCATGCCCAATATATAGTTTGCAGCACCAAGATCTTTCATTTCAAATTTCGAGGACAATTGGGTCTTCAAATCCTCGATAATTCCTTTGTCATTTCTAACCAACAATATATCATCCACATAAAATACCAGATAAATAACACAGTCACCAATTAATTTAAAATAGATACAATGATCTGCTTTGCTTCTGGTGAAGCCAAGTCCCCGTATAAATGTATCAAATTTCTGATACCACATCCTTGGTGACTGTTTTAATCCATACAGAGACTTTTTTAACTTGTTTACTAGTTCTTTCTTACCCTTCACCGCAAAGCCTTCAGGTTGCTTCATGTAGATCTCTTCTTCCAATCCCCATGAAGAAATGTTATTTTCACATCCACCTGTTCTACCTCAAAATTAAAAGCAGCAACAATAGATAAAAGCAATCTAATAGAAGCTACCTTGTAAACAGGAGAAAAATTATCACCAAAATCAATTCTTGACGCCTGGGAATAACTTTTTGCTACCAACCAGGCTTTGTATTTCTCCACCTTTCCTTCTACATTCATCTTCTTATTGAACACCCATTTGCTGCCAATGGGTTTCCTTCCAATTGACAACTCCACCAGATCCCAAGCCTCATTTTTGTGCAAAGATGCCATTTCATCAACCATGGACTCTTTCCAAAGTTTTCGATCCTCTGAATCTACTGCTTCCTTCACAGTTCTAGGATCATCATCACTAATAGATAAAGCAAAATTTGAATAGAAAGAAGATGGACTATATTATTGACAAGGTTAATCCTCTCTATAAATAGAAATGATCCCTCTAGCCCAATGAGTGGGTCTAGCAACTTGAAAGGACAACCAACTAGACATCTTCCTAGATTATAACTTAAAAGTAGAACAAGAGAGATGGCCTACCTTTCTCTGATGCTAATCTGATTTCCTTTGTTGAGATCCTCGAATTGCTTGTGTCATGGACTTGTTCCTACTTCTTTCAATGCTTATGTTCCTGCACAAGTATCCAGGAGACAACAAAGCATGACAAAACCAATAGCAAATCCAATAATAATCTATTTAGCTCATCGAGGAATGCCAAACAAATACATACATGAAAATATATGTTGGGAAGATGAACCAATAATTGTATTATTATTTAAAGAATAAAGGGGAAGCTTACAACCATAGCCTTGATGTTGAAAAACTCTCCTTGAGTGGTAATCCAAGTCTAAGCCAAGAAACTCTCAAACACTCCTTCTCCAAGTCTAATGAATAACTTCTAAGCACAAGCTCAGCATAGGGGTTCAAATGGACATAGATCAACCATTGGTAATGGTAGGGGGGAAATTTATAGGTTTGGAGAGGGAGTTATACCTCCTCCAAAGATAGGATTGGGCCCACATCTTAAGGAGGTAGCTCACAGGGATGAGGCCAAGAGATCAAAATAGGAGGATTCGACCTCATCTATGTGAAACCACCTCCAGCTCACCACTCTGGAAGCTTCTAGATCACGAAGCTTCTTATCCTCTTTGGGAAAACTTCCTTTTTGAGACCATCGCGAGTATGAGAGATAACAGAGCGATGCCATCGCTGGCTTAACAAGGTGCAACAGGTGATTATTGCAGTTTTGAGCTTCATAAGGGTGATGATTCTCATTTTAGGGTTTCATGAGCCATTTCTTCAGGGAAAGCTCCAGATATTTTCCAATCAAAGTTAAAGGAAGGATTTGAGTTGTATACATTGATGAGTATACTATATAATGATAATGTTTTAGGCACTTCAAGGTATGTCACAGGGAAGTGTAGGAGGCGTGAAAAAATACTATGTAACGGATGCCCCCTAAAGCATGAAGGCAGAACAAGGAGTGACAGCTAAAATGCTTTACGAGCTTTTGGCAAGGACGAGGACACACACTGTCAAGAGACCTGCAAATCAAGTACGCATATACATATACATATCTAAGATCAAGACATGAATCCACAGCATGGACGCAGCCATCCGGATGATGAAGGCTAAATAAAAGATCCATGGTATGGGCGCAACCACCCAGATAACCATCCAGATAACAAGGATCATAATGAATATAATGTCTCATGGTATGGTCACAGCCATCCGTATAGTAGAAACATGTGTACAATCATGAATAACATTAAACTCTGTGCAACCTGAGCCATAACAGATAAGACTCAGGGTCTTGCGCTCCATCCCGATCCGATCAATGTACGAATCCCAGCATGCGAATAAACATGTTGAAGTCGAACATGCTAGAGAACCACCTGATTATCGACCAATGATGTGGACCATTAACAGCTACAAGAGAAACCACCAATAATGACAATGGCTCTCAAGGTACAATAATACAATCTGTGAATGTGAAAATGAATTTGTGGTCGAACACTCGTGGAATCACTCGATTGAAATCCAATAATGAAGACCTATCGTCGGATGTGAAGAAATGACCATTAAGGCATGCCATATCTAAGGTACTGAAAAGGAGTTCCTAAGTCATTTTCCTGGATAGTGAGCTGAAGTCGACAAGAAGTGACCTGTCGAAGGAGGGCAATGATGAGTCCCCGATCTTAGACACAAAACAAGGAATAAAGTGGAATAATATTCATGACTGTAGCAATGACTCAAACAATGTATAGGTAAATAACTACATATTGGACTTCTCTTGAACATATTGGCGACATGACTTCGGAGTGTGGCAGCATCTGACTCAACATGGGACTAAAGGTCATGACGACATAATGGAATAGTCAAATGAGAGGCATGATGGATCACCCAAACCCGAGAGGACAAGTGACTGAATGAGGATATCCCAAACCTGACACAAGACAAGAAGAGTGTCATGTTCAAGAGAAACATGCTGCCTATATAAAGGATGTCTCATTATCATTTTCCCCCACTATTTCTAGCGAGTACCCCAATTATTTTTATCACAAGCTTGAAGTGGATAACATATGCTTGTTATGTAAGTTCATTCTTCCAATGAATCCATCCTAGTAATTTTTACGAGCCCTAGGAAGGAGAAGCTCGATCTTGTCATGGTGACAAGTCTTTCCTCACAAAATTTTAACGAGCTCAACCCAAGAATAGCTCGGTATCTTTTTCATGTTTAGAGAGTTTGAAAAAGAAATGGAAAAGAAAACTCCATCATGTCCCTTTTCGTAATTTGTCCCTCGAATCCAAAAAGGTAGAAAATAATATCTGAGGGAACCTCTTGACCATGTCGACCAAGGTGTACCTTTTTCATAAATAGTCAGTCTCAGCCTGAAAAAGGGGTAAACGTATACTGAGGTGACATTGATTCATTTACTTTAACAAGTTTGAAATTACAAATACTCGGCAATTTTTTCAATTTTTGAGAGTCAAAAAAGAGTTGAAAGATGACTCTAAGGGGGTTCCTTTTTCATTTATTTAAGGAGTCTGAAAGAGAGATAAAATAAAACTCCTAAAATCGGTCAATAATGATCATTGTTCATATCAAAGGCACCTATAACTACACAAGAAATGCACACATCATTGATATCGAGAAAATATTAAAATATTACAAAAATATTTGACAGAAAACTTTCAAAACTTATAAATTGGAAAAAGTAATTTCCTTTTTTACCATTTTACCAAACTGAGCTCTGGAAGTGTTTTTGTGCCCTAACTTCCTTGATTTTCAAGTGGTTGTTACGGGAGATCCAGGGAACCATTTCACAATCCGTCTGCAACAGGTAAGAGCATCATCCCTACTCTTGCATTTCATTACGTTTTTATGCAATTTTAACGGTGCATTTTAAGCTAGAAAAGAGGATTTTTAAAATTTAGGTCGTCAGCGACCATCGCGGTTATGGTCATCGGACCCGTGATGGTCACACTCGAGCCCAAAGGCTCGCGCGATGCCATCACATTGTTTTGAAAAACAGGCGTGATAGCACTAACATCGATTTTTAGAATTAAAAACTCATTTTAACAACAACAACAAAAAAAGAGAGCTTATTTTTACCCATGGAAAAAGCATTAAAAAGTGTTTAAAAGTTATTTGCAAGAGAAATATGGTCCTAGAGTGGAAAGAAAGAGGCCATGAGGTTGAGGATCACCAAGCATCTCAAGATATGGCATGCATAAATTCTTTGAGGGATTGTGGCCTGCTAAAATTCTTCCGGACCACAGGGTTGAGGGCACATATGGAGTTGCTACCTTATCTGATCGGCCTTTGGGATGTAAATCGAGAGATATTCATCATCAAAGGGCAAGAACTGGAACTGGAGGACATGGACATCTATTTCATCATGGGATTATCCCATCGAGAAGAAGCCATTCAACTCTTTGGATCTCGCCAAGGAGATGAGAGTACCAGGAGTATAGTCCATAGATACTATCCTTGTGTCGAGATAACTAATAGAGATAAGGTGAAGATTTCAACAATCACTAATAACCTCATTCTGAGAACAATATTGTTCACCATGGCACGTTGATCTAGCATGCAAGCTCTCCATGAGGCTTCCTAGTTTTAGTTTCAGTATGTTATTTCTTGTTTGAGCCCCGCCATCTTCAACTAGTGTGGAGGTCTTTTGGCAAACATGAAGAGCCAAATGACCAAGAGTAAACATGGATAGTTGAAGCAGTTCGGATTTGGTTCCATATTGGTGACATTCTTCTTGGAGCGAATACCGCTCTTCTGATATCATTGGCCAGAAGTATCACATCTTGTTCCCCGAGATCCGAGGCTCGTCAGATGGAACCAGCTCATGCCTCGAGGAGGCAAGTGCCAACATATGCACTACCCACCACAATTCTTCACGTGGCTTGAATGCCAGCTACTTATGGTGGATGACTATGCTTATGCAGGCACAAATTTCAGAGGGGATCCAGATCTACCTATGCCACCAGGCGAACAGTGGACCGACGCAGGTAATTTTTTTATTTTTTATTTTTTAAGTTTTTATTATTTTTTATAAGAATGTAATATAAGACTCAACTTACGATAAATGTGCAGATGTGGGATCAGAGAAACCACTAGACATGTCACTAATACCAAAGTGAGCTTCCCATCGGATAGTGGTTGCAGACTACGAGCAAGGCGTTGACCCCTTAACCGAGATGGAGTGCAATTTGGAGGCAATCACCCGAGGGGTTCCAGATTATGCCACCAATGACGATGTTTCATTGCGTTGGCAGAGACATATGGTTCGAGTCTTTGCAAGATTATGTCGGCTATTAGGCCGAATGATCAGAGCAATCGCATGTTATCATGAGCACCGTGCAGTGTGATAGTTTATCTTGCCTTTTACACATTTGGTAGGCTTTGGAAGCCAAGTGTCTCAGAACACTCTATTTTTTTATATTTTGATGTAAACACTCCGGTAGACGCGATATATATATCTATATATATAGATATATATATCGCGTCTACCGGAGTGTTTACATCAAAATATAAAAAAAATAGAGTGTTCTGAGACACTTGGCTTCCAAAGCCTACCAAATGTGTAAAAGGCAAGATAAACTATCACACTGCACGGTGCTCATGATAACATTTTATTTTTACTTATGTGTTCATAACATGATTCAGTTTTACAAATGTCTATCAAGAACAAAATTTGGTAATGCATCAGTTAATGTATTTAAATTACGTGGAATATGTTGATATGTAATGTAATCAAAATTTCTTTCCAGCAATCTAACACATAGATACATACACAATATTTGTGGATTTCTTACTGAATAATGATTGTTTAATTGTAACACTACTAGCTGTGAATCCAACTTAAAAACTAAATCCTTAATGCCAAGAGAAAATGCTTCTGACAAGAGTTCAATAACTACACTATACTCAGCGATATTATTGGTTGTTCGACCAAGGTAGATACCTTGTAAGTTAATCAACTCGCTAATAGATTCATAGAATACCCATGTTGCGGAAGATAGATTCTGTGTGCTACGACAAGCACCATCAGCAAAACCAACGTAATGTCCTGATGGCATCTGCAAACTGAGTGGAACACAGGGTAAGCAAAAAAACATATGTCTGCAAAGAAAACAAACACACCAAAAATCAAAATTCACAGAAATGTACAAAAGTTATCATACAAATTTCACGCATAATACGTTAGATGGAGTCCATTTTCGGACTTGAATAATCAATCAACATAGAATAAAATTGGAGTTTCACCATTGACATGACACGTAAGCATTGACTCGGTCAAATAATAAAGTAAAAACTCATAAAAGGCACACTAATTAATTAGCACACTAATGTATAAAAGTAAAAATCAAATGCACACTAATATACAAAAGTTATCATACGAATTTCACGCATAATAAATTAGATGGAGTCCATTTTTGGACTCGGGTAATCAATCAGTAGATAATAAAACAGGATTTTCACCGTTGACATGACGTGTAAGCATCAACTCGGCCAAATAATAAAGTAAAAACTCATAAAAGGCTCTACCCCCATGCCCCCCGAGCGAGTGAGGGTTACGAGTCATAAGATGAAAACCCCATTGTGATAATGGGAAAACGGTAGACTCTGCGAAAAAATATCATGAAAGGAGGCATGAAAAACTTGATCTCATGACGAGGAAAAGGTGCCCCCAGTTGAAATATTTTGACAATTTCAAGGTAAACTGAAAGGTCAACAGGGAAGGTTGCAGTGATGTTTCCCATATTACCCTTGGACAAAACTTCATTCACTTGGATGGGTGGCCAAAGTGGAGGTGTAGGAGAATGAGAAACAGAAGCTTCAAGATAGGAAGGCATCCCATCGAGGCTAGGGAGGAAGGAAGAACGATGATGCAGACCGTTCCATGGAACTTCGTTCAGGGACATGACCTCCACGATACTTTCGTCATTAGGGAAAGTCTCGTTCAAGGGATCCGGAGAATCCCCATAACCAAGCCATGGGGATGGAACATAAGTGTCTAGGTTCATACTGACTACAATATGACTTGCTGAAGGGGCAATTGAAGCTAACACAATTTCTTGATAATTTATCTCCAATGGACTTAAAGGCATAACATCGTCGAATGAGTCAATTTGATCTTCGATAGGGATAATCCAAGGATCCAAAGAGCCTGAGATCATATTGATTGAATGAACATTTGGAGGTGGGAGTGTATAAGTACCCATTAAATCAAAGTATTTGAAGAGACCTACTCCCACGCTCTTGTAAGGAATTTCAGAATTGCCCACATAAGGAACGTTACCATTGGATGAACTAGAAGAAAAGAAAGACATTTGATCAACCATGACTATTTTTCCTTCATGAGGAAAATGAAGTACGTGGAAAAAGTAAGACACCACACAAAAGATGGCATGAGTCCAACTTCACCTGAGAAGAAGGTTGTAGTTGACATTGGCATCTACAACTTCTACTTCTAATTCAATGCTTTGACCTTATAAAGTAATTGGTAAGTTCGTGAGAATATTGTATGGTCGTGAGCCTATGCCATCAAATGCTTCCAAGGTGTTCATTGGTTAAGAAGAGGAGAGCCAATGGATTTCCAACAATAAACTGACACGATGCAAGTAGAGGCACCTTCATAAATAATCGTTCGATGAATCGTCTTTATTTGATAAGGACCTAGATTAGAAATGTGATTTGATGAGGAAGATGAGGTACATGATTCTCTAGATCAAAAGTAATCTAACTTGAATCATAAGGATCGATAGCACCTATAATAGACAACAGTGACTTCCAATGAATTGGATGGGATTGAAGGACCTCCAAGGCAGACATCGCCGAAGGTGCCTGAGCTAAATCCTCAACAATATTATAATGTTACGCAGCTCTAGCATTCATATTAAAAGATGACTTCCAAAGAGCACCTTTAAGGGGTGGTTGAATGACGGACTCACTATTAGGGCGCATGATATGGAGTGGACCAGAAGAGGACAAATTAGAAGTAGGAGTATCAGCAACTTCTTTCTCCATGGTCTGCTCAAACGTAACTTGATAGTCCTTGGTTCGAGTAGCGATCGAGATAGGTGATGAACCTTGCATCATGAACACTTGGGAACCTGAGGAAGTGGAAGACTAAGGTTGGTTTACCAATTGGGTATGTTGTGATGGAAAGGGTTCTTTTAAGATAGTCGGAGTCCCTTTTAACAAGCAACTAACTTCAGATCGTTGGGGACAATCCTTAATGTAATGATCCTCCTCACATATGAGGCAAGGATACTAGGCCTTTCTTCGAGAAGTGTCATCAACAGAAGACTTAGCAGGGTCCTGTTTTGGGGCATTGGCTTTGACCTTACCTTTGCCCTTCTTCTTACCTTTAGAGGATTTATCTGCTGAAGTAGATTGGACAACATGAACCTTAGATTTACCAGGACTGGATGAATTCTTAGAGGGATTATTGGGACCAGTTTTCGAGACTGATTTTTGCTTCGAAGAAGCTTTCGCAGGAGTTTGAGACATGGAACCAATCACACCCTCAACAGGTGGTGTATCTAGAGACTTTGATGTTGTCAGATTTGATGATGGTCTCGGAGCATCCGGTAACATATCATACAATGTGCCAGATTACAAATAGACCAGGTCTAAATACCAGGCACAGACGAAAGCTTACTCTTCTATAACACATCCACCCATCGCTATGTCCTTAACAATTTTGCCGACGAAGGATTTTGTGAACCATTATATCAACAACTCATCAGCAATCTCAAACTTGATGACATGACGTTGACGTCTCCATTCATGGATATGATCTGAAATTTGGGTCGCAATGTCTTGCTTAAGTGACATAAGCAAATGGGTGCTAGTTTCATAGCGAACCGATAGCTAGAAATCAGTGAGGAAAGCCATAGCAAGAGAGTTGAAGTCACCATAGGTACCTCGAGGCAATTCGATTTACCACTTAGCATCAACACCTGTGAGAGTTCTTTGAAAGAGTCGAAGACAAATAGAATCATCGACGTACAAATTGGAGGAGAACTAGAGGTGATATGTCATCACATGGGCTTGTGGATCCTCCTTCGCTTTTCCCTCGAATTTGGGACAATCGCTCGGAATCTTCATTGGAACTGGAGGTCAGTACGGTAATGAAAAATTGGATCATTTGTGAGCCTCGAAACATCGGGCAGCTCCAATGTAGCCAATAAAGGAAATTGCATGTTAAATGGCATATAGGGCCTTTGAGGAGACCTAAATTGCGAAGTCCATCCTTGTTGGTAAGGATTTTACCCCCAGAGTGGAGGATTTTGTCCATATGGAATATGATTTTGTCCCCACTAAGGGTTACCTTGCCCATAAGGAGGATTCAGTCCTGGGTAGGTTTGATATTGCCCTGCCATAGGCCGCTAATGAGCATTGTACGTGGCATATAGGTTATAAGGCTGCTGAACTTGCTAATCCTAGACGTAAGGATTTTGAACCTGCTACTGCAAGGGTTGACCTTGACCTTGCAAAGGTTGACCTTACTGATACGCATATAAGGATTGTTGTTGCCAAGGCTGACCTTGTTTCTGCAAAGGTTGGGTTTTATGCTATAAAGGTTGGCCCTACGGCTGTAAAGGTTGGCTTTGCGAGGACAAAGGTTGGGAAGATTGTTGAACAAACTATGTATGCGGCTGCAAAGGTTGTTGTGACTGTTGCAAAGGTTTCCCTTGCATTTGTAGCATTTGTCCTTGTTGCTGCAATGCTTGCCCTTGCTATTGCAAAGATTACCCTTACTGTTGCGAAGGTTGCCCTTGCTACTGCAAAGGTTGCCCTTGTTGCTGCGAAGGTTGTCCTTGTTGTTGTAAGGGTATCTAGACAATTCCTGGGTGATACCCTGAGGGTATTGATAGTTCCTGAATTGGATTTGGCCATATCCACCAGGCACAGTGGATTGGTTAGGCTAAACATAAGGCCCAGCTTGAGGAATGTAAGGCGGATTTACCATAGCTTACGAACCATATGGAAAATAAGCCAGTTGGAATGGGACCTGAGCCATATATGGTTGCTGGTATTGGACGTTACCTGAGCCATATATGGTTGCTGGTATTGGACGTTACCTAACCCAAATGGACTAGTAGGGTTAGGAATATCATCGTAAAACGGTTGATTCATTCCAACCATGTGAGTTTGTAATCCACTCACACTGGTTTCGCCAGACATAATGGGGATATTTGGATCTTTCCCCCTGGACGGTGGCGTAATATGTCCACTCGCTAGAGGGATAGAAGAACTTACCAAGACCAACCATGAGACTGTTGATTGAACCGGAAGAGTCGGTCGAAACGACGAAACAGTTTGAGATGGAATGGTAGGTTGAAGTGGAACTAAAGTGACTTCAGTTTTCACAATTGGTCGAGAGGTCATGTTCTGAACGAACAAACCTGAAGTAGGCATAGCGCCGAAAGGCTAGATGGGGTTTTGATACAATGTCGAGGCACTAGGAGTGCCCGAAACTAATTGGGCTAGAGAGGTATAACCATGCAACAATATGGGCTCACTAAACTCAGGATTAGAGAGAGACGAGACTCCTCCTGTAAAACGGAAGCCTTCTGGAGGGAACTCATATCCTTGCTCGTCGTTTACGTGAGGAGTGTGGGTAGCAGAAACTTCTTAATGATTTGGAAAAGAGACTGGGATCTCACCTTCTGACTCCATAAATGGAAATAACTGGCGACAAGGAACCTGATATGTGTGAGGAGATAACTCCAAAGGAACACCAGGCCTATCGTATGGACTGTATGGACGCTGTGGAGATATCACAACAGGATCAAACAATGGGTTCGATGGATAAGCAACCAGTGTTTCCGGACTTTCTTATCAGAGGGATCTGGATCAGATTCTTATGGTGACTAGGAATCTGGTGAAGGCGGCCAACAAGACAAAGGTTGGATACTCAAAGCAATTCCAAGTTCAACACCTTGATCCTCAAGTGACTGAGGAAGTTCTGGGTGAACTCTTTGGGAGGACCCTTTAGTATCAGACAACGAAGGGGAACTATGAGATGGACTCAATGGTTCAGCCACGATGGCTTCCCCTCAACAACAAAAGCAAAGGAAATAATTTGATTAGGGCTTTAACAATCTTGAAATTAACAGGGAATTACTCAGTTCGATTAAAGAGGCAACTACTTGTGATTGACATGTTTACCGTGGGCAGTTAAATTTTAGAAACAAAAACATTGCCTTTTCATGTTTTAAGAGTCGAGAAAAGGGCAAAAAGGTGACTCTGGTCGCTTTCCATAGTTTTGCGAGCGTAAAAGGACAAGTTGCTCGATGATCTCTTCAATTTAAAGAGTCAGAAAAGATCAAATGACTACTTAGGTGAATCTAGGTAAAAGGAGTACCAAGTAACCATGAACTACAATATACACCTCAGCCGATAAATTGACCAAGGACTTGATGTACATGTAGGCAATCTCCCCGAATATTGTGTTCGGTGTATCATGTTTATAGGGCAATAGACTTGACTTCCTATAGATAAAGGATTGCAACCTAGAGGGGTCTCCCTTTATATATACGACGTACAGTGAGCACAAGTTTGTGCTAGCGTTGTCTAATGTTGAATCGAATGATAGCTGCTAAGTTTTAAAGACTCTGGAACATGTCTCTAACTTAGACCACTAGATGTGATTGTTAATGTTTCAAATGCTCCTTAGGTTAATTGATAGATTTTACAAATGACCTTGTAAATATGTCTCAATTTCAAGGCCTTAACGATGTTTCTTCTTCATAAAATGCAAACTAGATGATGAAATGAAATATTTCAAGTCGATGAAGGTTATCTATGTAGGAAAGAAAATCACTCAAATCATGCATCAAACCAAATGAAAATATGCATCTATGACCATATTCAAATGCTAAATGCAAAATATGAAATCTAATCTTTCATATGATAAGAAAATGCAACGCCAAAACAAATCTTAAAGAAAAATTTCTTTAAGGTGTAATGATGATTTTTCTCTTTTTCAAAATGCAACTAATGTAATATAGTGCAAAGGGAAAGAGAATGCAAGCAAACCAAGAAGTATGAAAATCTCTATCACATCAATGATTTGAATACAATGCAAAATGTTTCGATAACTAGAAAAAGAATGGCACTTTCACTTTCAGTTCGAAACATAAACAACTTCAAAGCAAACACTTTCTTTTGATTCCAAAGAGACAATCAATCTGCGATCTATCATTTGTCAAATGAAGCTTAAGCAACTTTCACTATATCCTCTAATGAAAACAACTTAAGTCACAAGAACCAAAAGTAAACTACAAGCACGTCTGAACATGCAAAGACTCTTTGGCACAGGTAATCGATCTCTAACCTCTAGTGGGAAGACCAACGAATGTACTGAGGTTGACCTAGAAGACCTAGAACCCTAAAAGGCTAATCAAATTTCAAGAACATTCAAGCCAAGCTAAAAAAAGACAATTGTAATCAGAAAATGGGAGGGTCAATGAGAAACACACTGGTAAATCTCAAGGGGGAGACAACTGAAATTGGAAATCAAAGAGAAAACCCTAAATGTCTTATTTTTCTGTAATCATCACACCTTTCAGGAGTAAAGTAGTGATCATCGCTACTGTAACTAAAAACCCTATGATATCATTGCGACTGTCAGGCTCATATCTGCGATGGTCGAGGAAAAGGACAAAGAAATCCAAAATATTAAAAAATGGCTCAAGTTAACAATATTCAGGCATCTACCAAGCAATGACACTAATTGCAAGCAAGCAACGAAGTCTAAAAATCAATGGTTAAACAAACTCGTCAAAAGACAAGGTGAAATAAAGGAAGGAAAGGGTCATAGGCTTCTTAGTGGAGTCACCATTTTGTTGACAAGGTTAATCCTCTCTGCGGACATCGACGATCCCTCTAGATCAATGAGTGGGTCTAGCAACTTGAAAGGAAAATCAACTAGACATCTTCCTAGATTATAACCTAAAAGTAGAACAAGAGAGATGGCCTACCTTGTTCTGATGCTAATCCAATTTCCTTTATCGAGATCCTCGAATTTCTTGTGTCATGGACTCGTTCTTGCTTCTTTCAGTGCTTACCTTCTTGCACAGGTATCTAGGAGACAACAAAGCATGCCAAAACCAATAGCAAATCCAATAATAATCTACTTAGCTGATCAAGGAATGCCAAACAAATACATACATGAACATATATATTGGGAAGATGAACCAACAGTTGTATTATTATTAAAGAATAAAGGGGAAGCTTACAACCATGGCCTTGATGTTGAAAGGCTCTCCTTGAGTGGTAATCCAAGTCCAAGCCAAGAAACTCTTGAACACTCCTTCTCCAAGTCTAATGAATAACCTCTAAGCACAAGCTCAGCATATGAGTCCAAATAGACATAGATCAACAATTTGGGAATGGTAGAGGGGAAATTTATAGGCTAGGAGAGGGATATAGACCTCCTCCAAAGACAAGATTTGACCCACATCTTAAGGATGTATCTCATTGGGATGATATCAAGAGGCCAAATTAGGAGGATTCAACCTCATCTATGTGTAACTACCTCTAACTCACCGCTCTAGAAGCTTCTAGATCACGAAGCTTCTCATCCTCTTTGGGAAAACTTCCTTTTTGAGACCATCGCGAGTATGAGAGATAACATAGCGATGCCATTGCTAGCTTAACAAGGTGCAATAGGTGATCATCGTGATTTTGATATTGATAAGGGCGATGATTCTCATTTTAGGGTTTCATAAGCCATTTCTTCAGGGAAAGCTCCAGATATTTTCCAAGCAAAGTTAAAGGAGGGATTTGAGTTGTATACATTGATGAGTATACTGTATAATGATCATGTTTCGAGCACTTCAGGGTATGTCACAGGGAAGTGCATGAGGCGTGACAAAATACTATGTAACATATACCTTTTTGGCTGCCTTCTTTCTCGAACTGATCTTCTCACAACCAGAGTTTATGGCTCTTCATCTTTTGATTCCTCTTCTGTTGTAGAGTCTGATTCTTCCTCCTTTAGCTCAAACTCTATCTTCTCAAGTTCCTTTGGTAGGACTTCATGTTTAATAACATATTTCACCTCTTTAAACACCACATCTCTGATGTACACAACCTTCCTTGTTACTGGGTTCCAAAGCTTATAACCTTTAAACCATCCCTATACCCAATAAAGATGCACTTTTTAGATTTACTATCCAACTTTGTTCTTTTATCCTTTGGAACATGTACATATGCATCACATCCAAATACCTTCAGATGTGAAAGAGAGGGTTTCTTACCAGTCCATACCTCTTATGGAGTCTTATCCTCCAATGTTGATGAAGGTGATATGTTGATCAAGTAACATGCAGTCTCCACCACCTCTGCCCAAAATTCTTGTTCTAGCTTGGCACCACCGAGTATGCTTCTTGCCCTTTTCGTCAACTTCTTGTTCATTCTTTCTGCAACTCCATTTTGCTCAGGTGTGTATGAATTAGTCATCTGTCATGATATACCACACTTCTTACATAACTCTTCAATTTCCTTCTTGCAAAACTGTCCACCATTATCTGTCCTTGGCACCTTTATCTTCTTCTCTATCTGGTTTTCCACCAGAGCCTTAAATTATTTAAACCTGTCAAAAACTTCAAATTTCTTCTTGAGGAATATATCTATGTATTCCTTGAGAAGTCATCTATAAATGATACATAGTACACGGACTTACCTAGTGATGGAACCGAAACAGGTCCAAACACATCATTGTGCACTAGCTCTAATATATGTTTCACCCTCTTACCATCAGAGAGGAAACTCACTCGATTTTGCTTCCCATATACACAATTCTCACATAAATCAAAATCTAGAAAGCTATTAGACATACCTTCTACCACACCTTTACCATGAAGTATTCAAAGGCCCTTCTCTCCAATATGTCCAAGCCTTTGATGCCATAGCATGGTATTTTCTCCAGAGACCACTAGATTTTATGCTCCACTTTCAGGGACCACAAAACTATTGCACCCATGAATAACGATGCTACCTTGCAGCTTGTACATAGTTCTAATCCGAACTCCCCACATCAATACCAATGCTCCCCAAACCATCTTGCAGGTATCTTTCTTGAACACTGTTTTTACACCTGCATCATCCAACTTGCTTACAGAAATCAGATTTTTGTCTAATGTAGGAATATGTAGAACACCCGGAAGTGTTCTAATCCTTCCACCTTGCAACTTCAACCTGAATTTTCTGTGACCAATGATTTTAACCTTCCTGTCATCCCCTAAGAAGACATCATCACCATCATATTTCTCATACTCGCAGAACCACTCTCTATGGGAAGTGAAGTGAAAGGATGCACTTGAGTCAATCAACCATGCCTCATTATCTACATGTGTATTTGAAGAAGAAGCTAAGTAGACATCCCCACTTTCATCTGAGGTGGTTTTCACCTCTGTAGAAGGAGTATCATCAGATCCCTTTCCTTTCTTCGGAGGTTTATATTTACAATCCCTTTTGTAGTGCCCTTCCTTTTCGCATTTCTAGCACACCTTTACAGGTTTTCTTGGAGATTTAGATCTCCCACTCAAGGACTTATTTTTGTTTCTCTTCTAGGACCATCCTTGTACAAACAAGGCATCACCATTTTGGCTCTCCATATTTTTCTGTCTCATCTCCTCTATCAGTAAGGATGAGACTATTTCAACAAACTGCAAGGCAGTTGCATTGCTACCTATTGCAACAACCAGACTATCCCACGAATCTAGTAGAGAACACAACAAACTGATGCA
>APFE030238764.1:134870-154313 GCA_000404065.3 Pinus taeda
CCCACTGAATAGGGTCTACTACAGGCCTAAGAAAAACCCCTCGGCAGTAAAGGCATCCCCTTGAAGCCAAAATAGCTCTGATACCAAATGTGGGTTTTAACCTCGTACAAGAATTACCTACATACGAATTCTAAGAACAAAAAATAAATAATGGCGAGAGCATAACACATAAAACGAATATACACAAAGGTTTTCCCCTGGATCCCAAAAGCGAGACTACCATATTGATTTTTCATTATATTCCTTTCAATGTTACAATACATATATATACATGCCGAAGCATCCATAAACCCTAATCCATTAACCTTGGATTAGAACATAACCATAGTTCCCTTGATCGGATCTACAAAATACCATAGACTAAAAACCATCGCACCCAAAACCATGTGTGAAATCCATTCACAAACCATATGTAGGTCCACCCACCTGATACTGGGGCTAGTTGTGGAAAGAATATAACACAACCCAAAATGATGGAACCAACACACGTCCAAACACATCATTGTGCATCAACTGTAATATTCCCTCTAACCTCATAGAACAAGAGGAGAATCTTACTTGATTCTTCTTCCCATATGAAAAATGTTCATAGAAATCAAAATCCAAAAAGAAATTAGACATACCTTCTACCATACCATTACTATGAAATAATCGAAGGCCCTTCATTCTGACATGTCAAAGTCTCCGATGCTACAACATAGTCTTTTATCCAAAGATTGTAGAAGTTTTCCCTTCTTCAGCTCCACTCTTAGGAACAAAAAAACTATTGTACCCATCACTAATAATGCTTCCTAACTGCTTATATAGAGTTCCAATCCAAACTCCCCTAAAAAATACCAATGCTCCTCAAACCATCCTATTGGTATTCTTTTCGAACATTGTTTTTACACCTGCATCGCTCCTCTTACATACAAAAATAAAATTTCTAGCCAATTCTATAATATCAGGTTTTTTAATCCTTTCACCCATGAGCTTCAACTTTAATTTTTCTCATCCTATTATTCTCGCTATCGAGTCATCTCTTAGTAAAACATAACTATCATCATATCTTTCATACTGGCAAAACCACTCCCTATGAGCAGTCACATGAAAGGATGCACTTGAGTCAACCAAGCATGCCTCGTGATATAAAAGTTTACTTGAAGAACCCAAGTACACATCCCCTTCATCATCTAAGGGTATTTTTTCTTCTATAGAAGGAGCATCTTTAGATCCCTTCCCTTTCCTAAAATTTTTAGATCTACAATCTTTCTTGTAATGCCCTTATTTTCCATATCTCCAAAATACCTTAACGAATTTTTCTAGAGATTTAGACCTTCCTCTACATTTAGATATCCCACTGGAGGACTAATTTTTATTTCTATTCTAGGAGTGTTGATCCATAAACTACAATGAATATTCCACTATACAATTTTCCACAACAAATTTGCTAAAATATATTAGAAAATTTGAAATCTACACTATGAGAATTTATTTATCCTTAGATTTATGGATATGTTAATTATTGTTTATTGAATATTCATGCAAATTATAATTATGCAAAAAATAGAGAACAAAGAAATAAAACTCACAAAACACAAATTAACACAAGATATAACTCAGGAAACCCTTTTGGGAGAAAATCTAGTTGGAAGGTGAGGCTACTTTGCTCTATTTCTCTCAATGGAAAAAGGATGCAAGTATAATGAAGTGAGGCTTGTTGCCTATGGGCTTCTACAATGCACATCCCCTCTATGTTTTCTCTCTCCATTCCCACTCTTGGCTACTTTGCTCATGTATGGAACAAAATGCACTTGAATAGAATGGAACCCCTATTCCTCCCATTGGCCTGGTTATAACTATCCCGATAGCCTACTAGTGGTTAGGTTTGACTCCTTCAACTCGTACCTAGAGTTACAATATGGACTCTTGTAGAATATTGTTTATCCATGTGGCTATCCCTTTTCGTTGAATAATGGGGGCTAACATTGCATCAT
This sequence comes from Pinus taeda, assembly GCA_000404065.3. Taxonomy (NCBI): domain Eukaryota; kingdom Viridiplantae; phylum Streptophyta; class Pinopsida; order Pinales; family Pinaceae; genus Pinus; species Pinus taeda. The sequence goes on from APFE030238764.1 coordinate 136,847, forward strand.
CTCAAATTATTGTAGTCAAAATAAGAAGGTAAAATTATGGTTGGCATAACTTTTGCATACAAACTTTTGTTAAGGATATTATTACTTTGTTGGAAATGTATCTGTGTAGAATAGTGTTAAAAGGTGTCACATTAGAGCACAAATTTTTACCCCAAAAAAATGTTGTTTGAGGCCTCAAATTGCTTTCGGAAAGTTTCAAACCCCACATTTCCAAACTGTGACCCATCGGTAAAAATGGTCTATAAGTTGATTCCTCCACCTTTTTCCACTATAAAGCATCAAGATATATGACAAATAATATAATGATTCAATCTAGATTAAGCATCCTCTTGTAGACAAGAAATCTATTTTATGACTTTCCATGTTTTTGGTCTCGTCTCCTATGATTGAAAGGATGAAATTGTTTCATCAAAACTTAAGGTAGTTGCATTACTACCTATGGCAATAATAAGACTATCCCATTAATCTGGTAAAGAGCACAAAAAATTGATACACTTATATTCATTTGAAATCTTAGTATTAACAAATAATACGTTACTTACTACAATATTGAAGGTGTTTATATGCTTTGTCACCGAGTCTCCATCCTTCATCCTCAAGTTATACAACTTTTTCAGCAATAACAATTTGTTCATCAGGGACTTAGACTAATACAAAGCCCCTAACTTGCTCCATAAAGCCTTTGTTGTAGCTTCCCCTAAAACATTTAGTAATATTGAATCTAAGAAACACAATCATATTGTGCTTTTTGCCCTTCGATCCAACTTGGTCTCTTCTTTTGTTAACATCCCCGTTAGTGAAAAACTTAGATCCACAATGATCAACTGATCTTTGTTCATGAACAAATCCATTTTGAGCTTCCACAACCCAAAACTTTTCCCATTGAATTTCTCAACCTCTTTCTTTGAACTGCTTATTGTTTTCTTTCATCACAATAATTGCTTCCACAAATCTCCCATTGTAACAGAGTGTACCACGGACTTGAGCCAAACCCTTTACACAAATGCATCCCTTTGAATCCAAAACTAATATATTACCAAATGTAGGTTTTAACCTTGTAAAATTAATTGGTACAAACAAATTCTTAATAAAATAGAAAAAATGCAATGGCAAACACACACACTAAGACAAACATATTTTCGTGAAAACCCATAATCAAGAAAACTAGCAATAATTTTTCAATGTAATTTTTTCATAGCATTACAATATAATATATATCCTATAGAATCCTCAAGCACAAGCCCTATATATCCTATATACATTTGGGACACAAGACATTATTTTTTTTCATTGGTCATTTCCTATCTATTTCCCATCCGATTTCCAATTTAGTAGACTATGGCAAAAGGATTTTGATATTATGTAATTTGATATCAATTTAATAGAAATAAGCTTATTTAAAAAAAAAAAAAAAACCACTATAATTAATAGAGAGCAATACTTGGTTGAGGACATTTAGATAGGTGGACTCCATTTTCAAACATTGCACTATCATCCATCACTATAATGAAGAGCATCAAACATGCCATGATATGTTTCCCAATAACACCTTGAACATGATGAAAAATAATTTCAATATAGTCCACTTTATTTAAAAAACAACAACAACAACAACTTTATGTCATTATAACACCAAGACACCAAGAGTATATGTAATTATGGTGAATTGGCAACATGTTAGAGTAATATAGACAAGACCCAAAATCAAAACCTTTTGTCATTATAACACGAATAATATATTGATCCAGATTGGATCATTATATTGTTTGTCATCCATATTGATGCTTTCAAAGTGGAAAAAGTGGAGGAATCTATGCACAATACCATTTTTACCAGTGGGACCCATATTGGAAAATTCAAGTCTAAAACCTTCTAGGGGCATTTTGAGGCATAAAATAATGTTTTTGGGGTTAAAATTTTGCCACGTTAGTGCCACACCTTTTTTCCTATTTTACACATAGAGACCTTTCCAACGGCTCAAGAATCACCTCAATCGAAGTCTATGTGAAAAAGTTATGTCACTCGAAAGTGAACTTCTTGTTTTGTCCACCACAATTTGAGAGTATTCCACTTCAACCCCCATTACTCAAGGAAAAGGAGCTAGCCACGTGATCATGATGAAGAATACTCTAGAAGAGTTCATATTGTAACTCTAGTTAAGAGTTAAGGGAGTTAAACCTAACCACTGGTAGGCTATCGAGTTGTATCATAATTGAGCCACTGGTTCCATTATTTCCGAGTGCATTTGTTCCATAGATGAGTAGAGTAGTCAAAAGGAATAGGAAGAGAGCCCATAGAGAGGATTTATGCATTATAGTAGGCCATGGGCCACAAGCCTTACTTATTTATACTAAGAGTCATTTTGCATTCAAAGGAAGAGAGCAAAGGAACGTCACCTTCTAGTTGTGTTTTCTCCCAAAAGGGTTTCCCAATATATATCTTGCGTCAATTATGTTTTGTGAGTTTTTATTTCGTTGTCCTATATTTTTTGCATAAATTTTAACTTGCATGCATACATAATAAGAAATAATCAACAAATCCATAAATCTAAAGAGAAATAAACCCTAATAGTGTAGATTTTGGATTTTTAAGTACGGTTTTATCATATATGTTGTGTCAAACTATCCAGTGGAATATCCACAACAGTTTACAGATCATATACCTAACCACTTGTCATCGATAGTGACATATTCACAGAATTTGTCAATACACAACTTACATTTTACACTAGTACAACCATATATATGAAATGACTGGTAAATGTCGATAAACATCATAAACATCAATCTCCATTGTTTCATGATACATCTCACATTCCTAAGATATATATATATATATTATATATATATATATATATATATATATATAATATATATATATATATATATATATATAACTAATTATAACTTTATTATTATTATCATCAATGATAAAAATAAAAATAAAAAATAAAAAAAATTAATATATAGTTAAACATATATACTTTTAAAAAATCATGTAACAAGATTCTTAACCATGAAGATTCACCTTCACTTTATTATGAATATTCTTAATCTATAAATAGACTTTGTTACAACATCATGGGCTAATACCATGATTTCATAACTCATTTCATATGACACTTGTTCATAAGATATTTTTTAATTAACTAATTTAATTAAAAGGGAAAAAAAGATAGTGAGTTTAGAGATAAATCTCCACCTTTGATTTGTGAATACTACTAAGAATATTTTCAAAATATTCCATGGAGGTTAAATCACTATCATCGACGTAATAATTATTGATAATTAAATTAAAATTCTCGAAGCCCTATTCCAAATAGATATGCATATCGACATAATTAAATGGGTTGGTAACATCGATAGACATCAATCATGATAAATATTTAAAAAACTTACCCCATTATACATCTCACATTGTCATTACAAAAATCATAAAAAACAATTAGATTATAATTTTATTTTAAATTATTATTATTATTAATTATAAAGAAATCCCTAATGAGGGCGGAAAACGATGCAAGTCAGGAGGTAGGGGGTGAGCCTGCCACCCCACCACCTCAAAAGGAATTTAAGAGGAGGGTGGCATGGCTAGCCCCCCACATGCAAAAGCATGGGATGGTAATCATGAAGTTTCCAATAAGGAGAGTCAGCAATACACATTCATTCTTTCTCGAAGGGAAGTGGCAGTCTAAGCTATAAGGAATTGTTTTGGTAATCCCTTACTATGGGTGGGATTTTTTAGACCTTGCAGTGTGGGCTAGGCATTGAAACATTGTCATTATTTTGGTGTTTATACTACTATTTCTTCTGAGTGGGTTTTGATTCACCATTGATCCTAGGATTGGGAAGACTGGGATTCCTTGGGTGTTGCACAGGGGAATTGTGTCTAGATGAAAGAAATTTTGAAGACCAAATGCAAAATTATTCCAATGGGATGAGGAATTCTCCATGCCAAAGAAATTCATGAGACACAATGCTACCCTCTATACCCGGCCTTCACTAAGCATTTGTTATTGTTATGCAAACTCTTATTCAGTGGTTAAGATGGCTGAAGATCTAGATTGCACTCACTGTGGCAACTTTTGTGCTTGGAAGATTATATCCTTATGTTGCTACAAGTTGTTTTATGGTTATTAACTCCAGCCTATGGTTAGTATGCTCTAGTGGTATCTGGCATGTTATTTGATGGAGATAGTGTAGGTTCTTTTTTTGTTATCCAACTTGTTTGCCTTTGTTTACTCCTCACCCCATGGTATCCTCGAGCCTAGGTCCTATATATCTTATAAATCCTCTCCATGGGCTCTCTTCCTATTCCCCTCGAGTAATCTACTTGTCTATGGAACAAGTGCACTAGAAAAGAATGGAACCTGTTTTCCTCCTAGTGGCTCGGTTATAATACAACCCGATAACCTACTCGTGGTTAGGTTTGACTCTATCAACTCTTAACAAGAGTTACAATATGAAATCTTCTAGATTATTCTTCATCATGATCATGTGGCTAGCTTATCTTCCTTGAGTAATGGGGGATGACGTGGCATCCTCTCTGATTATGGTGGACAAAACAAGAAGTTCAACTTCCGAGTGGCATAACTTTCCGATTGATGCGATTTTTGTGTTATTGGAAAGGCTTCTATGTGTAAATTAAGAAAAAGGGGTGTGGCCCTAAAGTGGCAATTTTTTACCCTCAAAAAACATTATTTAATCCCTCAAAATGCCCCTAGAAGGTTTTAGACCCGAATTTTCTAAATTGGGTCTCACTAGTAAAAATGGTCATGTGAGTTGATTCCTCCAATTTTCCACTCTGAAAGCATTGATCTAGATGAAAAACAATATAATGATAGCAAGTTTTGATTTTGGGTCTCATCCATATTACTCCAACACGTTGCCAATTCACCATGATTACATATACTCTTGGTGTTATAGTGACATAAGGTTTTGATTATGGATCTCACTCAGATTACTCCAACAAGTTGTTAATTCACCATATATATATATATATATATAAGTTCCTTTTTAATATTTGTTCAAAAAATTGTCAAGATGAAACACACACACACACACATATATACAGTACTACTACTACTACTAAATACAAATTCACATTTTTGAGATTGATTCAAATGTAAGATTACTTATGTATTTGGAGTTTCTAAAATTTTAGTTTCCTTTATATCAATTTTTTTTTAGTGGGTTATATTAAAATTAATGTTCATCACATGTTCAAGGTGTTATTGAGAAACATATTGTGGCATGTTTGATGCTCTTCATTATAGTGATGGATGATTTTGCAAAATTTGAAAATTAAGTTCGCCTATCTAAATGTTTGTCCTCAGCCAAGTATTGCTTTATATTAATTGTAACGTTTTTTTAAAATAAGCTTCTTTCTATTAAGTTCATATCATATTACATAATATCAAAATCCTGTTGCCATGGTATGCTAAATTGGAAATTAGATGGGAAATAGACAAAAAATGATACTGGAAAAAGTTAATATCTTGTCTCTCAAATGTTCATGTACATTCAAAAAAAAATATGACCAAGAATTCATTATGCAAGACATTATGTCATAGTACTGGTAAATTCCAAGTGGAGTAGAAAAACCTGATCTGAACATAAAGAGGAATGCAACAAATTACATATATAATCATAAACATAGAGATGCAGCAGAAAAACACTTCATTTCATTAATAGAAAAATATTGAACTATGCTTACAAACATAATGGAAATAAGATATCTCGGGCGATGGTAGCTTATCTCTGAAAAGATATGTGGCAGCTACATGCCTCTGAACTGTGTTACAATGAGGCTCAAGGGCCTATCTATTTTGGAAAACATGAGAAAACCCTAAACAACCAAAACCCTAACCCAGGGGATGTAACACCAAGAGTTTGTGGGTCCCGTTGGGGTTAGTTGGGCAGCCAACTTCCCGGGGTCATAACTTGGTCATATTATCTCCATTTGGTGTGTACAATACCTTGTTGGAAAGATATCTCTGAGTACTACAAGTTTCACCATAGGTCGTTACCTTTGGAAATGGGCCTATTTCGGATCCCAAAAAAATGTTGTTTAGGGAGTCAAAATTACTTCGGAAGTTCAGGACCTGAAAAACTCCTAAAACTAGTAAATGCTGAAATGAACAAGGAAACAGATGAAACTGACTGGGGGGTCTAGGTGGAATAGGCGGGTAGCCGCCAATTTCCACCTGGATCATTCCTCCCTCTTAGGAAGCAATGGTATCCATTGCGTGCAAAGCGCCCATGAGGTGAGGAAATTTTTGTTGAACCTGGTCCCTCATGAACCACTTGCCCTAGTGAAGGAGTTGGCCTGCTTTGACAACTCGATATAGTTGTATCCTCTGTTAGCGAGTGTTCTTGATCTGTGTGTCCACGATATGATCAATTGTGTCATGTTCCATGTATTCTGGGTTGAGCTCTGTTGGTGTGAGTTGTTCTACAATGTTAGATGTGTCCAACAATGGTGGAAAGTATGGCCGAAGGCGATATACATTGAACATTGGGTGGAGACCAGGGAACGATGGGATGTTGAGCTCGAAGGAATTGTCACCGATGGCCTTGGTGATGATGTATGGCCCATATCAGAGCGACTGATGCTTGCGTTGGGGTCTAGCAAGGTGCTCCTTCTAAAAATGTAGCCAAACTTTGTTGCCCACCTAGAACTTGTGCAACACTCAATGTTGATCATGACGCTACTTGTACTTAGCATTGGTTCTATTCAATATATCATGGAACTACTGGAAGATGTTTTAAATGCACTCAATGAAGTTGTTAGCCCTTTCAGCTTCGAACTGAACTTGAGTTGAATCTACCTGAATGGCTACAAATTGTATGGCAACATTAATGAGGGATAATGGCTGAAATCCCATCCCTACCTGAAAGGGGTTGTGGCATGTTGAGTTGTGGAGAGATCTGTTGTAGTTGTGTTGGACATATGGGAGACTTTCATCCCATGTGTATGGATGCTTCTAGTTGTACATGCACAGAATGTGTACAATCATCATGTTGACAACCTCTGTTTGGCCATTAGTTTGGGGATGGAAAGTCGTGGACTTAGTAAGTTTTGTATCCAACATCAACTAGAGACTTGACCAAAATGCACTCAGGAATCTGTTGTCCCAATCTGAGACAATGGACTATGGGATCCCAAAGTGTACCCATATTGGCTCAAAGAAGAGCTTAGCAGTGGCCTCTGTTGTGATACTCTTCTTGCAGGCCGCCACGATGGCCACCTTAGAGAATCTGTTGACGACCATGAAAATGAAATCGTTGTCATGCTTAGTAGAAGGAAGGCCCGACATGTAATCCATGGAGACAAATTCCCAAGGTCGGCTAGGAGTAGGTAGAGGAGTAAACAAACCTTGCTTCTTGATGGTTGGTTTGGAAATGGTGCAGGCAGTGCAGGATCTAATGTACTTCCCAACATCTTGACGAAGTTTCGGCCAATAAAAATACTTCTGCAATACTACCATTATTTTCTCTACTCCGAAATGTCCAGTGACCCGACTGTAGTGCACCTCGCAAATCATCTTGGCACGCTCACTTGAAGGAACACAAATGTGTCCCAGGTGTCATAACAGTGCATCATGAAGGTGAAAATTTGGAAATTGCTTCCCTTCCAGGAGCGTTTGGTATATGTTGTCGAATTCTTGATCACTCTTGTAAAGATGCGGCCACATTGATGTCTTGTGCCCACGGGAGTCGAGCACAGTGATCATCGCTATGACTGGTAATTGGCTGAGGCAATCAACAACATTATTGGTGTTTCCCTTATTATACTTAATGTTCAAATGGAACTGTTGCAAATAGGTGGACCATTTCTGATGGCAATCGTTTTGCAACTTCCCTTGTGTCTATACGAACTGTAGAGGTTGGTGATCTGTGTGGATGATTTTTTCCTTCCCCAGAATGTAATTCTTCCTTTGACGGAAAGCCTGTACAATGGAATACATTTCTTTATCGTAAGTGGGGGTACTTTTGGACTGTGTCTAAAAGTGTCTCATTGTGGTAAGCCACCATATGCCCATGTTGAGTAAGAACCACAATAATAACATAGTTAGAGGCATTTGTCTCAATCTCAAATGGTTGTTGCAGGTCTGGTAATGTGAGCACTGGTGCAAAACAGAGGTGATTCTTCAACTCGGAGAACGCTTGTTGTTGGGTTTCTGACCAAAAAAAATTTGTTTTCGCTCCACCCTTTATGACTTGACTTAAAGGCCAAGTGATATGAGAGAACCCAAACACGAACCTAGGGTAGAAATTGGCAAGACCCAAAAAGTTGCGGAGCTCTATTAGAGTGGTTGGGGCTGGCCAATCTCGAATGACTTGTATCTTGGATGGGTCCATATGTACACCCTACTCATCAATGATGTACCCCATATATTGAACCTGGGTCAGGCCAAAGGTGCATTTCTCCAAGTTAGCACACAACTTGTTTTGGTGCAGGGTTTGAAGGACCTGCCGAATATGGTGGAGGTGCTCTTCCCAACTTTGGTTGAAGATCAAAATGTCATCTAAATACACCACCATGAATACGTTGGTGAAGGGTCGTAAGATGTCATCCGTCAGTCTCATGAAGGCGTTTGTTAATCTGAATGGCATGACCAACCATTCGGAAAGGCCCTCATTGGATTTGAAGGCAGTCTTCCACACATCAGAGGGTTCAATAGGCACATGGTGATAACCAGACTTCAAGTCAATCTTGCTGAAATATTTTTCCCCCTTGAGCTGGTCTAGAAGGTCATCAATCTGTGAGATTGGGTACTTATTCTAGACAATGATCTTGTTCAATGCTCGATAGTCAATGCAAAGCCTCTAGGACCCATCCTTCTTCTATACCAATTGGGCTCCCACAAGGTGATGAGCTTGGACTGATGTGCCCTTTCTGCAATAATTCCTAAATCTGCCTCTTGATCTCATCATTCTCCATAATAGAGCATCGATAGATCGGTCCATTTGGCAGTGGCGCGCCTGGGGTCAGATTGATGGAGTGCTTGACCTGACAGTACATAGGTACCCCTATGGGTGAGGCGAAAATATCCTTGTACTCCTCCACAACCTTGTCCATCTGTTGCTGCTGTGTAGAGGAGCCATGCTTGGAAGTCGTTGCCGCAACCTTCTTCTTTCCTTGGGGGCGAATCATAAGGAAAAAAATTCTTGGTCTAGGAAATGATCTTATTGCATTGCTTTGCAGTGATCAAAGAGATGGTGGTAAGCGGGGCTACCTCCGGTATCCTATACAACTTATTAACCAAAGTAATAATCACAGAGCGAGGTCTAGACTCATATACATCATGTCGCTTCCACAACTATGGTTGTCCTAACAATAAATCACAAACTTCAAGAGGAGCAATGTCACACAATACCTCATCCATGAAGGGGTTGATGCTGTAGGGAAGGCGGCACTGCTAGTTGACACGAAGATCTTGTCCTTGGTGAAGCCACCCAATGGTGTACAGTTGTGGATGTGTTATAGTCTTTACGCCCAACTGCTTCATGACCTTTGCTCAAATGAGGTTCTTTTGGCTCTTGTTGTCAACAATGAACAACAACGGAAAACCCTTCACCCACATCTTTGAGTGGAAGAGGTGTACCCCCTCCTCTGGATCTTCGGGCTCAATCTTCTAGATCTTGGTGGTGGCCACAGTGGCACTAGGCTCTGCATCAATGATCTGCTTCTCTTTGTTAGTTTCCTTATCAAGTTCTGATTCAGAGTCAGAACCTATGTCTGATTCGGAAGCCTTCAGCTCGGCCACCAGTGACTGCTTGGCCCGACACTCACTTGTATTGTAAGTAGAGCTCTTATGGATTTACACCATTTTCCCATGTCCTTCTTCATCTTTGGGGTGTTTTTCTTTACTTGCAGCTTCGGTGGGTTATCCTGGGTAGCACCGCCTTGGCTTGTTCCTTTGTTATGTGGTTTGGAGGCACATTTTCCTTGCTTTGGATTCACAGATCCAAAGTCCTGCTTCTTCTGTTTAAACTTCTGCTCAATCTTGACAACATACTGATACACCATGCCGAGCGAGGAGATGTCCAGGAAATCCATCTCGTCTTGGATGTACTTGTGTAAACAGCCACAATACTTGAGCACCAAATTCCGCTCAATATCCTTGATACCCAGCTTCGTGCGAAGGGTATGGAAAGTATTTGTGAACTCTGACACATCTTGGTCCCTTCCCTGCCGTAGCGTGGTCCACTTTATGTATTTGTCTTCATAGCTCCCGACGGGGTAATATTGTTCCTTGATGGCGTCTCAGAAATAATTCCAAGTGGGTGCAGCTGAAAACAACAAGGGTTCACTCTCATCCTTTTGTTCACAGTAGGTTTCTCACCAATCCTTGACGTGTGGGGCGGCTTTAAGAAGTGCAAAAGTAATCTTTTCCCAATTGGAAAAGTCATGGACTGAAAAATATCCTTCCAATAGACCTAACCATTTATCTACGATGTCTGCATCTATCAGGTCTTCAAATATGGGAATATCGAAGTTAAATTGTACCTTAAAAGAAGTGGCACCTCCAGAGTGGTTGCTGGATGAAGATGCATCGCCTATGGGTAGCTGTCGAAGGATCTAGGCAAAGTTATCCATCATCGCATCCCTTTATTGCTCGAGGGTTTCCTCAAGCAAAATTTTGAAAGGATCTCCTACCCCCTCGTCTTTATTTTCTTTCACCACGGGAGGTCATCAGGTTTTGCGAGGCTGATCTTGCAATGCTTTAACCAGATCAAGCCCTAACTCCTTATACCATGAGCTCATTGGGGACATGGAAAGAAAAACAGAGAAGGAGCAGACCGCTCTGATACCACTGATCCAAACTTAAACAGGAACACAACAACTTACATATATAATCATAAACACAAATATGCAACATAAAAAAACACTTCATTTCATTAATAGAAAAATATTGAACTATACTTACAAACATAATGGAAATAAGATAGGTCGAGCGATGGTAGCTTATCCATGAGAAGAGATGTGGTGGATACATACCTCTAAACTATGTTACAATGAGGCTCAAGGGCCTATTTATTATTGGAAAACATGAGAAAACCCTAAACAACCAAAACCCTAACCCCAGGAGATGTAACGCCAAGAGTTTGTGGGCCCCGTTGGGGTTAGTTGGGTAGCCAACTTCCCAGGGTCGTAACTTGGTCATATAATCTCCGTTTGGTGCGTACGATACCTTGTTGGAAAGGTCTCTCTAAGTACTACATGTTACGCTGCAAGCCCCTTCCTAAGGTTATAGGCTTGGTGCGGACCCCAAAAAATGGCGTTTAGGGGGTCAAAACTACTCCAGAAGTTCAGGGCCCGAAAAACTGCTAAAAATAGTAAATGTTGAAATGAAAAGGAAACAGATGAAACTGATTGGGGGGTCTAAGTGGAATAGGTGGGTGGCCACCAATTTCCACCTAGATCAAAACCATATGTTAAGTGAAACCATCAAAAGGATGTGGAAATATCAATAATAACTAGAATGGATAGATTCACAAATGTCCATGCACATACAAAAAGGTTTACTAGCTAAGACTTCATTATGCAAGACATTATGTCACATTAATGGTAAATTCCAAGTGAAGTAGAAAAACCATATGTTAACTGAAACCATCATAAGGATGTGGAAATACCAATAATACTTGGAATGATTGGATTGACTAAAGGAGTAAAAATTGTTTTGTTGCAGTGCTACTACTCAATGCAAGCCGAATCTTCATTTCCTTCCACCCCTAGCGGGGTCATTAATCATAGTTGTTACTGCATATATAATATGTGAATTTTGGGCATCTTATAATAAGACATAATTTGGTAAGCTTAATTTAAAATGGTAGACTCTTAGTTCTCTTATCCCTTTGGACCTTTCCATTATTATTTTTTAAAGAGGTCAAAGAGGATTTAAGCTAGTTGAGAGAATGTAGGGTGAGTCCAAAGTTCTAGTGAATGATTGATGAGGATAAGACATGTAAGGCAAAGTATCACTATTATTAGATTTCTTAGTTATATTCATTCAATATTTATGGATAATCCCTCTTCTCCAATGCCTTCAAACCCTCTAAACTCATTATTACCCACCCAAAGTGGGTGACCTCATAGGAGAAATTTTCTCCCATGATCTCTTCTAGTCGGCTAGCCAACAACGCCTGACAACCACTAGTAGCTAATGACGACGTGTTATTCACATCTCCACCACTTGCATCAGCCATATGTTCCTCGCTCGTCTAGCAACAGCACATTTTGGAAGGTGGGTTTCTAAACAAAATGTACTTTATTCATTTTGCAATCAGGTGCTTATGCTTGTTTTTTTTGGGCAACTAACATGGATTATGGGGCAACTTGGAAGAAAAAAGGGTCTTGGTTGCGATCTTGTTCCCTCACCTTAAATGAGAGCTTTATTTTCAATCGTAGTCCAAGTGGGACCTTCCTTGATGTCCCAACGAGTATAGAAGGGGCACTACTTAAGAAACCAAGATTGAGATACTATAGCCCCATCTCTCCCTGCTCCATACTTACCACTTTCCATCTTACATTAAAAACCCCTTTTCCACCTCCATTCTTCGGGTTCAACTGACCACTGGTTCATTGGGTTTTGGCACGCACACATTCTCATGCTTGGGTAGGGCCCAAATTTTTTCCTTGGGAGGTTGATGCAACTAAAAGAAACAAAAAGATCGTATGATGGCTATAAATAAAACAAAAGAAAAATCAAAATGAAAAAGATGGCTCGGGAATTCCAAATTAGCACATGGGCAAAAGCCAACCATGAGCTCTGCCTCACTTATATGTCCATCACTTAGTTCCTGGGCCAATGTTGCCCTATCTCATAAAAGATGAGGAACCCTTGCATGTTCCAACCCTTTATGGGTGATGAAATGCCCCATCCTTAAGCGAGTAATAATTTTTATACATCATACAAAGCAAGCTCTTACCCTTTGAGCTATGAGCAACAATATAAAGAAAAATCAAGAAAAAGTAAAAGACATAAGAGGGGTGAAAAAACAAAGGCTGAATTGGTAACTCATGCATCCACAATTTCTCCCTCCTCACATTTATACACCCAAGATGAGGGTCCCCATCAGGTTCGTCCCTTTGGCCATGTCACTTGGCCATGAAGTTTTTTCCCCTTCGTTCCATCACTATTCATATGGTGTCTATCAATTCAAAGGTGGGCCAAGGATATGTCATCTCCCCTTAAGGGTTGAGAACACCTAATAGGGTTACCTATTAACCACTCCTACCTAGGGAGGTAACACCATTACGTGACCAAAGCCATAATTTTAGAAGGGGAGCCTTATATGAAGTGCTAATTTTCCCATTACTTTCAATCTTGGTTCACTTAGATGCAATAATGGTTAAATGTACCTAATGGTGAAAGTTACAACACTAGATATTGTGTGTAATTAACAAGTGGTTCCATATATATATCTCGACAACATAACTAGGGTCTGGGTCCTCAAGAGGGACATATTGACACCCACAAGTGAGGTGTTGAGAGCCATGAGACTCCAAACAGTTGCAAAGCATCACTTGCATCCTTGGGCACTTCCAACAACTATAGAGTTCCAACACTTTGCCCCACATTGTTGACTTTTATGGGATGATGCACCTAGATTAGCATGCCCCCAGTCAACTCAACATTGATATAATGGGATTGCAACTAATCTAGGGCCCATATGATGATGGTCTCACATATTGAGACATGGGAGGACTAGCAGCACCTTGAGAGACCTCAACGTTGGAGTAGAGACAAGCATTTTGCCACTTGGAGACCCATAAGACTACTTTTTGTGCCCCAATGCCAAAATTGGGGTCCACAAATGGATTATGTCAAAAATATAGGGGTCAAACCCTAGAGATTGATTTTAGAGGACTTCAACACACATGATGACACCCTTTGCCCTCAACATCAACCTTAAAAGGGCCTACGCTTGCATGACGTCAACACTTTCTTCTATTTTAGATCACACATGTGGAGAGTTATTTTGTTTTTCATAGGCTACTTGGTTGGCTTGTGATCTAGGGTGTTTCTTGCACATTACTTTATAATTTATAAGGGCATTAGGCTAAAATAAGGATCTGAATTCCTCATATAAGTAGAGGAATAACTCATTGTTGTATCTCATCATCACACACTTGGAGATTTCAAACTCTCTTTTTAGAGAAATTTTGATCCTCTTTTCTTGTGGTAAAGATTGGATCTATAAATGCACTTTGATATTCGAAGTTAATTTTGGTTATCTTTGGATCTATTTTTTGGACAAATGGATGAAATCTTTGCATGTTATCTTGTAGGTGCACCTAATTGTTGAAAATGTATTTTCTTCATGTCTAGTGTATGTAATAATGTTGATTCTAGGTTATGCTAATTGTGCTCTAATTTGTTGAAGACATTTAATGCTATCTAGATGATCTATTGCATGAGTTATTGATATAACATGTGAATGAATTGTCCAATTAGTGAACTCTTGGTAACTCTCCCATGAAAAATCCATTATCCATTGCATAGGTAATTATTAAAATTTTGGTTGCTAGGGCATCAAAATATTAGCCTCCTTGGAAACTTATTGGCTGACCTATCACATTGTCAACTCCACTCACCCAAGAATAAGGCACTCACACTCCTTTGGTGGTGATCACTTTAACTTTTATCCATAAATTCTCTCTTATTTTTTTTGCCCTAATTCTACCCCTTTAAGGCTAAGCAACCAAGTTAGGGCTTGGTGTGAATTCCTAAGGAAGAGGAAATTTTGGAGTTGGAGAATCTAAATTCCAAGAGGATAATGGTTGCCACAAAATCCCTCATTTTGGTAGGCATTTACTTTAGTTTTGTCCATAAATATCTTTTCCCTGGTTACTAACCCTCAACTAACCCTAGTTTTGGATTAGGCTTCAACATGGGGGCTTCCCGTGAGTTTCATATGCCTTGTTCTTGTTGAAAATCATTATTGGAAACCATTTCTCCTCACTTGGACCTTTCGCCGCCCCAACTATTAACTCATTGAATAATCCCTAAGTATTGGTTTGTTTATAATTGGTCTTTCTATGGAAAGTGTATTGTCTCCTTTTGGAGCCTTGAGCCTAAAATTGTGTCTTTCCATTGTAGACCTCTTTGTGTCACCTTACACCTCAAACGTAGAGCACCTGTTAGGTGACCTTCCATAGACTGAGACTCCTCCCATCAATGAAAGTCTGTAAAGAGCAGGGGATTTTGACTAGGTGATAGTGGGCCACTATCCCATTATTGTCACTTAGTCTAGTTTTAGCCTAGCAGGACATCCCTCTCCAAGGCTTGCTAAATTTTGCAGCAACACTCACCATTTTCTAATAGTATCCTTGATTTGTTTTCTTCTCTTTAACATTAATGGATTTAGTATAGGAAGTAAGTATACATTCAATTTGTGAGTTCATTTAAAGAAGAGATTTATGTTGTGTATAATGGGATTAAAATGAATATAAATAAAATATGTTAGTAGATTTTTCTATTTACATAAATCATAAATAATAAAAGAAAATAAAAAACTTGCAGTTATAGTTTTGACTTGGTTATTTACTTGTAGATAGGAATGCTAGTGATCAAATTAAGCATTTTTAGTTGGTTATTTACCCGTAGATAGGAATGCTAGTGATCAAATTGAGCTCTCTTCAGAGTATTCATAGAGTCTTGATGAATCTCCTTCTCAAAATGGTTGTTTTTAAAAGTTAATAAATAGTTCTATTAATATTCTAGTATTTTTAATATATTTCTTGTTATGGTTAAGAGTGAGTTAGAGACAACTTGCTTTACTACTTATGTACTTAAGTGGATACAAAGTGAATCATGTTCTAATTATCTATTAGTTTTCACGAATACAAATATGATCAAAAAAAATAATGATGACTTACTCCATAATATAAACATTATTGGTGTTCATGCATACATATATGATCAAAAGAATGATGATGACTTACTTCACTACTTGTGTATAAGGGCTCATTTTTGAAATGGGTCCAAGTTAACTCTAGCTGAAGAAATTTCTTTTAGCAATGGGATGAAAGATGTATTGGTCTTGCAAAAATGTACACCAAGCATAAACCTAAACATATGGATTTGGTTGGTAGCCGTTGAGACTACCAAACATGTTAAGCATGAAAGTAGACCTATCTCAAAATGTGAAAACCATTTCCACTATTTCTTTTATGTGTTATTAATATTTTTTCTTTGGTTTTGTATCATGGAGGGTGAGAGTGATAGGCTAGCTGGTGCATTTGGTTGATATTGATGCCATAAACTCACCATAAACCATGTGATCTTTCAACAAACTTTATTTACTTTGAAATGCTCATGAAATTTAAAAAACACTAATAAAACGTGCATTGATAACCAGAGATTAAAATTAAATACACTATTTTATGTGATACTTTTAAGCTTTATTTAAAATTTTTAAACTCTTATTATTATATTTTTAACAATAAGGGCTTATTTTTGAAATGGGTCCAAGTTAACTCTAGTAAAATAAATTTCTTTTAGCAATGGGATGAAAAATGTATTGGTCTTGCAAAAACGTACACCAAGCATAAACCTAAACATATGGATGTAAGTAAAACCTATCTCACAATGTGGAAACCTTTTCCACTATTTCTTTTATGTGTTATTAATATTTTTTCTTTGGTTTTGTATCATGGAGGGTGAGAGTGATAGGCTAGCTCGTGCATTTGGTTGATATTGATGCCATAAACATCACCATAAACCATGTGATCTTTCCTCAACAAACGTTATTTACTTTGAAATGCTCATGAACTTTAAAAAACACTAATAAAATGTGCATTGATAACCAGATATTAAAATTAAATACACTATTTTATGTGATACTTTTAAGTTTTATTTAATTATTTTAAAACTTTTGTTATTATATTTTTAACAATAATAACATTTTCTATATTTTTTCAGCGGAAAACATAAACATTTTCTATATTTTTAATATACCATATTTGTATATTAATATTTATTAAATATGTTGACATATTTTTCTATCAATTTTCTATAAAGATTTATTGGAATGATAAACTTGACCAATGTAATTTGCACTTAATTTTTTTGGATTAAATCTATTTTTATATTAAAAAATATATGTTAAACAATGAAAAATTTCAATATCACCAAAAACTACATCCTAAATTCTAAAACAAAAATCAAAATATCTATTAATGATCTTGAATCAATTATTATTAATAACTATAAGTTATAGTTTTTTTCATTGGCTTTTAATAAAATAAATACCATAACTAAGAAAGAATATTTTATCGTATAACCCTCTGCTCCATAAAAATAAACTCAATTTTCAAAAATATTATTTTATTATTGTTAAAAATAATATATATGATGATGATGATGATGGTTAACGTCCACCGAGACCAAACATTGGTCTATCGGACCTAACGAAACAAATTATTTATTTTGATTTAAGATTTTATTCCTATG